>JACXGM010000079.1:0-44706 GCA_016801145.1 Umbra pygmaea
AGTGTTGCCACAGTAACTCCTTTAATGTTACCACTGTGACTCTTTTATTGTTGCCACAGTAACTCCTTAAGTGTTACCACTGTGACTCTTTGAGTGTTGCCACAGTAACTCCTTTAATGTTACCACTGTGACTCTTTTGATTGTTGCCACAGTAACTCCTTTAATGTTTCCACTGTGACTCTTGGAGTGTTGCCACAGTAACTCCTTTAATGTTACCACTGTGACTCTTTTAGTGTTGCCACAGTAACTCCTTTAATGTTACCACTGTGACTCTTGGAGTATTGCCACAGTAACTCCTATCATGTGCTCTTGCACGCATTGAACCTCATGACTTCCTGGTTGGAAGACCTGCATGCAACAAGTGACTTTTTAGTAAAAAAAATTTTTGCTGCAATATTCAATTTTCCCAAATCTGTTGGGAGTTATAATGCTGAATGAATAAAAAATTACAGCAAGCAAATTGAGTAGGCGAGAAATAGATTTAAAATTTAAACAAGATATAAGCATATTTAGTTCTACCTGTACAGTGCACTCCCGTCAAAATAGCTCTTTGTGCTATACACTAGAGGCATATGAATAAATGATTTAAAGATGATCAGGTAAGAGTACAGTTTGCTGATTTGGCTATGCCCAACTTTTGTGCTATATTTTTAATTGTGAGCAAATTGTCCCAATACTTATGCTTGCAAAAAATGGGGGGATGGACCATTGTAAGTGCTGGTATTCTTAGTTGGTAAAACACATGTGTTGAAACAGTCAGAAATAGTGTGTCACTCTTTACTCTTGCATATAAATAACATTAATCTATAAACCTTTTTTTCATCTGCCTTGAGAGTACAGGAAAAATAGCATTTTTTTATTTTACTGTCCATATACCTATGGAGGGCACTATAGATTTCCAGGCAATTTATGTTTTATGGGAAAGTATTGAAAAAGGAAAATGTGTCTGCTCAAAGAGCAGTAGATTTGATTTTAGGCTGCAGCAGTATAAGTGCACTGAAGTCAGCAGTATAGCCTGCTGGACCACCCTAGAGCACTTCACATTGTTTTCCCTTACAGTCTACTGTGAACAAACCTTAAACTTTTAAAATGTACAATCCTTTTGATGATAATAATGAATTTAAAGGATGTGTAGTGTAGGATTTTAAAGCAAGGGTTAGGTGAATGACTCACCTCATAATTAACAGTGCAGTCAACAATCTGATTCTCCCGCAGTCCAACTATCCATTTATCCATGACAAATGGAGGCTGCAAGGTAATGGTAATGGATTCATATATTTGTATAGCTACCAATGCACATCACCCTATAACAACATCAATTCAATGATACAGCTATATTCCATTTATCTGAAAGATGGTTTAACACCTTTAAGAAAGTAATGTAATGGACAACAATGACTTTTCATGATGTCCGGATGGTCTTTCAGGAAAGCTTATAATCACACCTTTGTCATCTTCAGGACATCCACATCTTGTCGGTTGGCGTTAAAGGTCACATCTTTGATGTATGTTATTGCAACTTCATCTCCGTCAAGTTCCATGTACATTTTCCATTTGCAGTCCTAAAAAAGAGAGATTGTAGTCTTACAGCATACTTAGTCTTGCCCCTAGCAAAAACAAGGTTCAGAATATGAAATATAACAGCTGTCAGTTGAGAACCTAACTGCCCTTTTTCTTAAACCAACAGCACAGCCTAGAGGCAGCTCAATGGATTTGCACATATCCAGTGTAGTAATGTGAATTCTATAAAATGATGATCAATTGGGGCAGACACAAAAGTCATGTAGACATTCTAGCATGTAATCAGGCTTATACTTAGCATCCACTGTGGTAACATTGTAAGTCCGTTTCCATCAATGTAGACAGATGTCAAATTTAGATTGGAGATCGGCCGCTTTTTAATGGGCTCCCAGAATCACAGAGCGATTGGCACGCCTCTTGAAACATCACAGCATGAAGGATGCCATAACAAGTGTTAAATGAGTGTAAACAAAAGCTGATATGTTGAACAAAGCAGCATTAGCAAAAGTATTATTTCCTATAGGTGAAAAAAATATGCTATTCTGAGTGAAAAGTACATATCTGAGTAATGCTAATGTTATTCCAGTTAGGCGAAAAATAAACTCAGTATTTTGCAGAAGGCACACGTGGATCAAATCCTCACAAGGAAATACAAATCAGAGCGAACCCCGTCCCCACACTCCTGCTGAATATTGCATGCTGAAAAAGCAGTAATGATTGTGGCATTCCCCCAAGGAAAGGCAGCGACCAAGCCACAGGTCACTGCTTAGCCACATAGAGTTCACAGTGTGGGCCAATCTATTGTGCGCGGATCACAGAGGAAGACATCAGAGGTGTGGCGCTAACACACTCGTCTGAGGAGTCTCCACACACTCCTACATTGTCCCGGGGGGCCGGCCGGGGCTCAAAGGGACAGCGAGCGCGAGGAAGGCCCTGGCTCTGAGACACACCAGGCAGCGGCAGTGTGACAGTCCTGGCCGGTCGCACTGTTGTCCCTTGGTCCACACTGGTCTATAATCACTCCTGCAGAAACAATGTCTGGTAATGATGCCCGAGACCGGAGTGCGTCTAATGACAACTCATACATAATTCAGCACCTTTCACTTGGCTGCGCGGTGATATCCTCATTAGTAGGGGACCCTTAGTGTTTGTCAGATGGTGGCCGCACAATCGCAGGCCCTCATTCTGTCTTTGAGAAGTGCAGCTGCTTCCACGACACCGCCAGCAAAAGAAGAGTGGGAAAGGAAAAAAACGCAGTGCGGGTTTGTTTTATTTAGTGCAAAAACCTTCCAGTTTGTAAAAACAAGCCTGACACGGAACCTGACACCAGGCAGGGAAAATAATTAGCTCTCATTTTGTCAGCCTCCTGTTTCCTTCTCCCTGCTGTGTTTTCTACCCACTAAACCACCACATGTCAGAAGAAATGGGAGGCAATTAGCAGGCTCGTTTCAGCCCCGCCGAACGCACTGAAAGGGGACTATTTATGATGGGACAATGAACAGCTGAAAGATTAAATAACATTTGCCTTTTAAAAAGAAAATGACTTCTGGCTAAATAGGCTATTTTTGATTAAATTCAAACCGCAAGTGGAGAAGCAGCCTTTCTCCACCGTTTGAGACCTTAACAAAGGACGGTGAGCAAGTGGGGGTGGATAAGATGCATGGCTTCAGATGAAATATGTATTCATCTGTTTCTCCTGCGTGTATGTGTCTTGTGAAGGCAGAGCACGCACAGTGTATCAGTGGTCAGTGTTTTGCTTGAGTTTGACAGACACCATTAGACGCATCATTATATAGAGAATCAGCATCTTGAACATGAGCATTTCCAGCTTGACGTTCAACTTTCGATTTTATCTGACAACAACAAGTTAGCTACTAGTATATAATACTAGAGTATTGCATGTGCATTTGAAATGTTTATTTGTAACGAGAGACAAGATTGGTAAATTAAGCGACAATTTAAAAAATATATGTTACTGTCGATGGATTCAGTTTTTTTTCCTTCTGAGATATTTTTGTTATTTGTGAGGTATCTTCCCCATGGAACAGTTTCCTCTGAACAACCTACCGAACAACCTGTTCCCGCTTTCCAGTGGTAACCAAAAACCAGCTCCAGATTAACAGTCTTTCTGCTCTCCTCCTCCTCTTGCTCTATCCACCCATCCTGTATAAGACAGATCTCAAGGCTGAATAATAAAACAGGACACAATGGCAAGCATTTCATGACATTAAGGAGAAATGACATACAATTGCATCATCACTTTAAAGATTTATGCGTGTGTATATATATAGAGAGAAAGAGAGAGAGAAAGAGAGAGAGACAGAGAGAGAGACAGAGAGAGAGAGAGAATATTGTAATAACATTAAATAAACCATCATACCATCATAACATTAAGGAGAAAAAAATATACTACCCTGTCATGAAGAGAAATAACAGCATGGAGTCTCTTCCTGTAGTGTTTGATAAAGTTAGGGAACACATTTGGAGGGATTTTGGACCTTTACTCTATGCAGATCCTTTCAAGATCCTTCACATTCTTGGGTTTTGTGCTTATCAACTGCCCTCTTCAACTCAGCCCACAGGTTTTCGATTGGATAGTGGTCCGGTGACTGAAATGGCCAGTGCAGAACGTTGATTTTGTTTAACGAAACCATTTGTGTGGATCTTGAGGTATGTTTTGGGTCATTGTCTTGTTGGAGTTTACCTATGGCCAAGTTCCAGCCTTCTGGCAGAGGCAACCAGATTATCAGCCAAAAATAGCCTGATACTTGGTGGAATTAATTATGCCATCAATGTTGACCAATGTCCCTGGACCTCTGGAATTAAAACAGCCCCAAATCATCACCATATTTCACCGTAGGTATGAGGTTCATCTCTGTTTTGATGCCAAACATACCGATCCTGTATTTGACAAAAACATTACATTTTGGTCTCATCTGAGCACCTTCTTCGAGTCCTAATTTAAATTACGTTTGACAAACTCCAAACGCTTGCATCTATGTATCGGTGTCAGAAAGGGCTTTCTTCTGGCAACCCTTCCAAAGAGGCCGTGATTGTGGAGGTGGCATCTGATGGTGCTTTTTGGAACCTGGTGACCCCAAGACGCCACCAAGGCTTGCAATTCTTTCACAGTGATTCTTGGGGATTTTGTTGCTTCTCTCACCATCCTCCTCCCTATCCTGGGGGGCAAAATGCATTTGCGTCCTATATCTGTGAGGTTTTCAACTGTTTGATATTTTTTGAATTTTTTAATAATTGCCCTGACAGTGCTCAGTAGTATATTCCATTGTTTGTGAATCTTCTTGTAGCCATTACCAGATTTATGAAGATCTACCACCATCTGTCTCTTTTGAACTGCTAGGTCTTTTGTTTTCTTCATGGTGTTGAATGACAAAGGACTATTTCATGCGTGTTACCTAATTTTACACATATATATATACTGTATATATATAAATAAAAGGAAGTGATGTTGGCTCAATATAGTTCCGTAAGACTTAGATGAATAAGAGGAATTTAATTCCTGGTTTAATTTTGTTAGATGTTATTTACAATAATTTTTAACAGTGCCATTGATTGTGGAACCTTGATTTGGAGGACATTGATTTTTAATTTAATCAAGTAATAAAGTACAGTGTTTCTCACATGTTGGTATTTAGAGTTTTTCTCTGTAATTTTACTGTTTGTATTTTGTACAGTATTGTTTGTGCATTGCCAGTCAGGGGTGCCAGTAATTTTAGAGCTCACTGTACAATACGAACATAGCACTAAACAGAAATGATATATCGTCACTATCAGGTAGAAACCGCTTATATCAACTGGTGCTCATTTTCTTTTTTCATCTCCCTGACTGTAGTCAAACCATTTCATGACTCTAGTATAGAGAATGTATTCAAAATATAATCATATGTTACTTAATTGGGAAAATTTTATCATTTCTCTTTTCCTGAAAATTGTCTGTTTTGGAGATTTTGGCTTTCACATGCCAGCGACAATATGCAATACCATCATACCCTTAAAGACAGATTATATTCCATACCTTTATTAGAGGAGGAAAGTGGAAGTGCCCAAGGTAATCACTGGTTAGCTTCTCAATTTCAGTCTGTTGGAAAAAGCATGTTACACTCTGTAGGATAATACAGCTCAATTTAAATAATTATGCAATTAAAGCACAAATGACGGTTCCTGCCAGTTTGCTGAATATTATGGTACCTTGAGGTGGATGATGTGACCTTTGGACTTGACCCCAAGGTCTCTCATGTCTGTTTCTGTCAGCAGAAGTAATCTCTTGCCGGTGATGTGGTTTTCTTTGAACAGGTCAGCGTACAGCTGCATATCACATGCACGATCACCTGTGACCAGGAAAAAAAGAATACAAGTGAACACAAAGGCATGCCAATATGATACTTTACATTAATTTAATCAATTATCCAGTTTCAAAACGTATTTGTAAAAAACTTATACCTTCCCCAAATATTTGCTGCATCCAAAAGTACTGTGGGTTCGGAAGTGAAAAACCATGAATATTCATAAGCAATCAAACCATGATGTGTCAAAAAGTAAGTAATTGATCTTAGTTTGTTGATACTGACCACATGCTCCTCAGTCCAGGAATGAATGTGAAGGTTGGGAAGAAGCTGTGTGAAAAAAGATATGTAGAAATGTTGAGAAGGAAATTCTATAGGGAGCATACAGTTTAAACAGTTTAGAATGGTAAACTAGATGAGAGTGATATGCACCTACGAGGCCTGTTAGGAGATTCTGAGTGTAGACAGGGGTTTTTCCTCTATCTGGGAGGGAGAGATTCAAGGCCAAACAGTGACTTTGCAGAAAGGCTCTATGTGGACCTTGTTACTGTAGATATGAGCATGGGCTTTTTCCCCTCAGAGGGATGGGCAGTTGGTCACTGTTCAACAGTTGACTAGGACAGAGAGAGCATCAATTGATGTCTTCTTCCTCTTATTATAACCATCAGAATAAGCTTATGACCTATGTCTTATAACTCTATGATCTATTGTATATTAGACTGTAATACCATCACAGATCTAATATATGTTTGATGCATTCAGGCTAACAAGACATGTTACATACAGGACAGGAGACAAAGAAAAGGGTTACTGAGTTATTTGAGAACAACAACTAGCAAGGCCAGTTGATAAGATGCTAGACCTAAGTTAAGGTGACCTGCTGATCTGCTCCTGTGAGACAGTCACAGGTATGAGGACATCTGAGGAGGTCTTCTTGAAGGTGGTATGTCATCAACAACCCTAAGGCTATATAAGCAAACTTAAATTGTAATTCGGGGCTTCTTACAAACCCTGTCTTTCTGAATGCCTCGGCCCGAGGTCCCTGTTCTGGATGTTACGTTATTAAACATCCTTTGATCAACCTGCTGCCTGACTCCTGAATCATTATTTCAACAGGATCCTTTTAGCTGCACAATAATTATCCTTCTTTACAATTATCATACCAGAATATACCGCTCCATTGGTCATGTCATACAAATATGTACACCTTCATGTGCACAAGTAAAAAAATAAGGACATCAGGGCATATTGGACTCTTTATATTTCATAACGCATTCCATGTATGTAAGCGATAAGGCGTGATGGAGTGTGACGTATATATGGTACTATGGCTAACAGCTGCCTGTACACTGTGCTTTGCTGTGATATACTGCCAATATACAGCATCACAAACTCCTCACATGCCTTATTGCTCTTATAAACCTGTTTCCGGTGCAATAAGATCAGTAAAAGAATTGAGAAATGTGAAGTAATAGCATTGGTATACGTTCTCCTATAAAATGTGGTTTGAATCCCAAATGCTGATAGCTTGACAGTCCTTCACCCTGATAGCCATGGTACGTGACACCATATACAACGGGTATGACATGACATCAACGTTTACTGCTCTAATTGTGTTGGTAACCAGTTTATAAGAGCAATACAGCATTTTGGAGGTTTGTGATATATTGTCACTCCACGATGAGTCTTGCCTACAAACAGCTCTTAGCCATATACCACAGCCCCTTGTGCCTTCTTACTTACATATACTGTGGTTATGACATCACGTTACTTTATAAACCTTTATTAGTGGTGGTAACTGGTCTATACGTACGATATTACTAATATAACATGACTAAGTGCTGTGTCGGGGCTATGCCTAAGAATAGCTCTTAGCTTAGTGTGAATTATGGCCAATATACCACTATCTTTTGCTCTATTGCTTGCATATTCCAGTGCTTACACTAACAATTTGCAACACATACCATACCATTCCATTAGCTAATCAGCATGCAGGATGTAAACCACCCAGTTTATATAAATAAATTGACAGTATTGGTTGCCATGCATTGAAGCAATGATTTCGTCCACAAGTTGTGTCCTAATGGTCTACATCAAAGTAGAATGTGTGCAATGTCCATCTGACTGGTCTCATGATTCATTTTAATAAAAAACAATTTACTGTTCATTAAGTGTAATCAGGCAGACCCACGCCAGCCAAAATAACGATGTCACCATTAGGACCCTGAATCGGCAGCTACGTGGTTGCAGAAATGATGCGAATGGAAAATTGAGAGGAAGACGGGTAAATGAATGACTAATCTGAGCATTCTCTATTTGCTTCCCACGGCATCTGATAACAGCCCATAAGCATGAGTTGAAAGGCAATAATCTCACCAGATCGCATTCAAAGAGGACCGTATCAGAATCAGTGCTCTACACTCCTTCACAGGCTCCTTGTAAACTCCCTCTACACCAGCTGCCTCCTCCGCCTACTCCAGTGGTATGATTCGGAAGTAAACACATTCAAAACACCCCCCTGCTGCCAAAGTTCCATTACAGATATTGCCTAATTAAAGTGACATAATATAGCATTTCGAGCAGCTGTATTGTATTTCACAAACGAATTGCATCCTTTATTAAAATGAAAAGCGTAGTGTTGACAAAAGCAAACAGGTCTTAACTGACGAGAGGCGGGAAAGTGGGGGAAGTCAGCAAGTGTCAGCCACTGGAACTGGAGTTCAGTAGTTCACAAAACTCAGCCCCCCTGTGGGAAGGTAGCATATTGTAGCACTGTTTAATAAAAACATTTTTGTGCGTATTAATATTGACAGGGCAGTAGGAAGCAGCACAGAGGAAGGGCGCAGACATTCGGGCAAGTAGGGCTTGTGATCCATAGTTGGGAGATTAGAACGCTACACCTAACTCTGGCAGAGCAAGGTTATGTCACAGTTGAACTAATTGAAGAGCCAACTTTCAGAAAGCTGGCAGCTACAACAGAAAGTCAACTGAATTCTATGGAAATGTATCAATCCCCAAAGAGGCATGTATTTTCTGCATGTGCAAAAAAGACACTGTATATACAGTATATAGCCACAATACAAGAAAATGCTGTAATGCAGGTATTGGGTCATTCAGTTGTTTTTTTCTTGAAAAACTGCTGGATTATGGGATTATGGATGCTGGGGTCATTGCAATATGACCCAATATTATTATTATTATTATGTTTTATTATGAGGTTATAATTAATCTAATTTAAATTAGGTTATGTAGTGTGTGAATGTGTTACAAGATGTCCTGGGGGGTTGATGGGATCAATCTTAAAGCTATGCCCCTAACAGGTGTATTGGTTAAAGCTCCAGACTGCAGTCTACACATGTCCCCTGTCTATGGGGATTTGAGCCCCGGTTTGGCTGACTGTGCCCTTCCTCTCTGTCTCCCTCTACCTGTCTCCCTAAAAAAAATAGAAGAAATACCCCCCAAAAAACCTGTAAAAAAGTTTAAATGACCCGGCTAATAGACCAACCCAACTACTGGTTAAAACCCACCGAATGGTTGTACTAACCCCATGTGACATATCCTAACCTAGCTACTATTTTACTCTTGTATACTTAAATTGTTTTATAATTTTGAGTTTTGACAAACCAGCTGTGTAAAATAAATTGTTACACTTTAGGTTTAACAAAACTGGGGAAACAAAAACATTAAAATGAAAGAAACAGCAAGAAATTCACTGTCTTTAAAGAGATATATTTATTGATGAAAAGGGAGAGAAAAACGAAGGAAAAATAGGTTGACATCCAAAAGCTGTTGGTGTAAGTACAGTTAATGACACATCCTTACAAAGAGACAATTGGACCAGGACTTTTGATTCATCAATGAAGCTTGCATAGACCCTATTGCAACACTGGGTATTTGATTAAATAACACACAAAGTGGTTACACCAGGACGTGAATCGGTCAGGTATTGTCTGTGTTAATGAAAGGTTAAAAACTACAAAAAAGTATATGAAAACATACATCTAATTTGAAAAGGTGAAACCTGCGAGGCCTGCACCATAGGGTCTTTTGAGTCTGACAGAAAGAGAAGAGCTCTAGTTTGTCTATAAATAGCTACATTTCCAGGGAATTTGGTGAGGACACTAGACTCCCTCAGGGGTTAATAAAACACTTTATTCTGTGTTCAAAACAGTTAGAGCCGATGCAAACAACTTTAGCTGAAAGAATTTCACCCTCAGACTAGTTCATATATCACCTCTGTACGAAACACTGTTATTACTTCATAAATCACTTGTGAGATGCTTATAGGACATCTGCCATTGAATAACAGAATAAAAGGAATGAGTCTCCTTTACAGGTGCCCTTGTCAATGAGAACGTACTACTGTCAAGTCGTGGTGGTCAAAGGTTTACGGCACTCGTCACAAACGTCTTGATTATGTGTATCTGTGGCATGCATTTGACGATGACCACAGGAACGTTAACTTCACTGGGGTTACATGAGACAGGAGAAACACTTACAATGCACTTTACACCATTTAGCCTTGGTATAGGGGCTTGAGTTCCAAACAATTTCTGACATAGTGTCTAGAGGAAGGGCACAGGAAGTCTGCAGTTTACCACGGCTATCAGGAAACTTTCTGTCCCTCCTGCTGACATACGGGGTCAGTCGGGGGACACTCCGTGCACTTTCTCATCTTGGTGAGAGATTCAATCCTGGCAACTGCGCTCCGGCACATACGGAACAAATTGGCCAATCTTAATGTCAGCGAAATGTCAGTTCATCATAAAAGCTTTGCCTCCTCAATGCAACTTGCTCACATGGCTCTTTCTCCTCACAGCATGCCACTATACATCCAGTACATTAGGCAGAAATTACATCCATAAGGGCCATGTAGGCGGAAGGGCCATGATGAATTCTGTTCGTCCGGAGAGTGAAACATCTCTGTGGTAAAATGGGTACTGTATTTTTTGGGATATGCTTGTACATTTTTTTAAAGGAACATGTGCAATATAAAATTTATTGTTACAAAAAAGTCAATCAAAAAGCTATTACATAAAGCGTCCGTAACGACAGTGATGTGAGAGGGAATATGCTTGCTGGAAGATCACAGTTTGGCACAGGTGGTTTATAGATGACAGATTGGATCAAGTGATTCTTACGCATTTGGACCAATCAGGTTGCTCTAATCACTTTCGTCTGACCAGTTGAACTTTGACATGTCCAGGGCCATGTTGATTTTACGTCCCTCTCTAACACTGCTGGACTTGGAAGAGTTTCGTTTGGCCTGCATGTTGACGTGCATGTCAGACTGTACAATGGGTCCCCCGACGTCCAAGGCAAAAATGTCCCCAAAGTCCTTCATCATTGCCTGCAGGCTCCTCCTGTCCACCTCCCCATTACTGGAGGATGTGATCTGACACGACATCTTCGAACTGTTCGACTCCTCCATCTTAGACTCATAGAATGACTTGGCGCTAATCGTTGCCGCCACAGGTAAGAAAAGCTGAGAGAAAAAGAGGATGACAGAAAGAATAGGAGGAAAAGACGGGCAGGAAATTAGTCATAGGTCACACACACCATGAAAAATGATGAAATGTGAAATTAGCCGTTGAATAGCCCATTAAAAAAGTTGACTGAATCTGAGAAGAGCATAGTTGATAGATACAGTACATCGGACTATCAGAGTTTGGACTGAAATTATTGGATTCTGCAGGACAGAATAAAGTAGGAGAAAGGTGGAAAATCAAAGAGTAAAAATACAGTTTTTCCTGGCAAATGTAGATGATATCTCGAGTACATAAAAACAATACTGACTGTATGATACTGCATCATTGGGTGTCACAAATATCAATAAATGTAACACTGATACCAAAGGCAAAGCGGTGTTTGACATTCCCAATGCATGGACATAGCATGCAATTCCACAGCACAATGAATCTAAACAGATCGAGACACCATGCAGAAAGTGTTGCAATGTGGAAACCAATTCCGACAAATAAAACCACAGGGGAATTTCATGGTTTAGGACACACGTGTTGCATAAGCAGTAACAGAAACCGGAGTTCAAGGCTACGGGTGGTGTTGTCTTAGGAGCTGCACATAAAAAGGTTAGTACATGCCCAAGCGCTTTCACAAAGCTAAGTGACTAGGCACAAAAAAATAGCCATTCACATCGCTGCAGTAACAATGACCTCTAATTATGACAAATGGCCAATGGAAACTCAGTGAGAGTCCCATATAAAGCAGTGCCGTAAACTAACAAGATGGCCATCAGAGACGCAAAGAGCCTGACCAGTGATATTTAAAGGAGAACTCCAGGCACATGCCCATTAATCTGAAACCTCTTTTCAAATTAAAAGTCCCATCTTGCAAACAAATTGTTGGTTTACATTACAGAATAAGAGTAGAAACTGATTCTGTCCTATGACAAAACAGAGAGCAGCGCAGCCCTCACCCTGAATGACCTGGTGTACACCTGATACCTTTAGATATTTTGTGTTTGTGTGTTTTTTTAGGAGATTGACAATTTAATTTGGTTGATCATGTGACTGGAGTGCGTTATAAGGTTAATTTAAAAATACAATTTGTAGAATTTCACACAGTGATAACAGAACTACTTTCTCTTTCAGAGATCAGCTTAAAGATCATCTTAAAAAACCTGTACAAACTATAATTAAAAAATGTGAAAACAAGGTTTAGTTGCCTAATGATTGCCTACACTGTGCAGTTCTTATTCTTTAATTTTTTGTGCTTACACAGTGTTTGTCAATGGACACGCGGCGGTCAGTTAATTTTGATTTAAATTATGCATTTTAAACTGTGCTTTTGTGTGTAACAAAGCAAATAGAGTTGCAATGAATATCCCATATAAATTGCTCAAGAAATAAACACGTGTAAGCTAGTCACAAGAAAGTAGTTCTGTTGTTACAGATCATATTCTACAAATAAAACCCATATATAGTCCCTTCATGCTTTTTCAATACCATAATATTTCGTTCGTTCCACACAGACAACATTCCTAAGTGAATTATTTCCTCACGCTTGTGACATTGTGGAAGAAAAGGTAGGCTAACAGACTAAAGGTGGTTGTAGTTTGTGTTCAGTGATTAAACACCAGTGGTCGTGGTTGTGCTGAGGGAGGTGACGGCGTGTACCGGGGTGTAATACTGCGGACGAACATACCGGGGTGTAATACTGCGGACGAACATACCGGGGTGTTAGACTGCTCGATGAGCTTGCGCTCCCACATCTTCAGACGTCGTTCTCTCTCCTTCAGCTGCTGCTCCTTGGTGCTCAGATCTCTCTCTAACTTCTTCAGTCTGTCCAGGGTGGCTTCGATTTCACATCTAAAAGTACAAGCAGCATTGAGATGTGTTCAGTATCATGCAGCATTATTCATTGCATCCTGTATCTCTGCTCTGACAGAAGTGTCAAAGCACTGCAGATATACTTGCTTGCGCTGAACTGATATTTCAAAACCTGTTTCTCATTGTCATTAATGCA
This sequence comes from Umbra pygmaea, assembly GCA_016801145.1. Lineage (NCBI taxonomy): Eukaryota > Metazoa > Chordata > Actinopteri > Esociformes > Umbridae > Umbra > Umbra pygmaea. The sequence goes on from JACXGM010000079.1 coordinate 13,311, forward strand.
TTATACACATACTGTACATTATTCATTTCCTTGTCAAATTCTGTTCTAAATGTGGCCAGCTTTGCCCAGCAGGCGTGGCTGTGTGGTTAGACGTGCAGAATCTGAGGCCAAACCGATTGGGTCCCACAGTAACTATCTATAAATAGGAAATAGTGCAGACAGGAACCCCTCCACACCCCCCCGACCTCACAAAGACTTTTCACCCATGCTCGAAAACGTCCCGCATAATTGATTCGGCTTGCTCGTCGCTTTTTCTGACAAAGACTCTCAGTATTTCTCGCCGTCCTACCCAGCTATTTTATTGTTGTTTTTAACACCCTACACTCCCCACCCCCCCAGACTGTCACTTGCCCTCACCCTTTTCTTTCTATCCCCAATCCTAGCTCCCCATCGGTTCTCCTCCTCTCTGACATCGGCAAGTTGGGGTAAAGAGTCGTCTATTCGAGCTCTCCCGGTCCAAGCGGCTTTAAAATAGTGCGCAGCACGCAGACCCAGCTGAGGCCCAAACAGAAGACGGTACAGCGTCCCACTGCCTCTATCGCACAAATGAGCGCATTGATCGCCGATGAGACGTGCAGCCTTGCGTTCGTCAGACTGGCAGTTTGAAACGAGTCCAAACATTCCAAGAGTCCAGATCTAATACAGCTTTCCAACAGGGGTCAGCTCATTACCACACACACGCACACCGCTAGCTGCACTGAAACACTTCATGATCTACTGTCCAAGTGCCAAATGTGAAAGAGGCACTGTGACACTTCTTACTTAAGCAGTGAACCTCAGCACAACGCCTGGCAGAATACTGGCACCCTGCAGATGTGTCCGCGTGAAACCAAACCTGCATCTGAATTTGAGTCATTTAGCAATAGCATCTGCCTGCTCAGGGACTCCCAACTGACCGTAATGAGAAAAGAGGAAGCAACACTCCTGCAACACCTGTTAGCCCCTCTGATGCAACAGCTCGGTGAACAACGCTCCGAGCGCCGCTGGAAGCCGCAGCTACTACTGTGCCTCGACTCAGACACGTCCCTTCCTTCCTGATGGACTCTCACTATCCAGCAGCTCACGTGCAGATTTCCTTGCTTGGACCGACCCACTCTCAAGAGTTGTCAGCGTAGAAAAGCCCAAAGAAGTATCAGTAGCAGCTGACAGAGGCTAGTTAATCCTCCAGCTGCTTAGACAGGCCAATTACACACTTGGACTTAAAAAAGATGTTGATTATTTATTTGAGATCTGATGGCTACAGAGGAAGGATATCCAGATGGGGGATCCTTTAGATACTAGATGGCTTTATGTTATCAGTGCTATTATAAACTGTCTATATATGCACTCAAACGTCCCTTCATGCGTTTAGCCGGCCACAAAGGCAACACTTGCGCACAGATAGGCCTATTTATCTGGAGCCGTTCTCGCATCCCATCAGGCTCTACTACTGTGTTCATAGAGGACATAGAGAGGATCTCTGTACCTCCATTCGGCTTTGTTCTGGAGAAAAGAGTTGCACTGATCGGGAAGCTTGCTGTCATTGGCCATCGACTCCAGCGTTGCAATGATCTGTTTAAACATCGGCCTTTCCTAGATAGAAATGGCACAAAAACATAGTGTGATATTCATATGCACTGTTGAACCTATCGGTCCAGGTTAAAAACAAAACGATAGGTGGATTAGCATTTAGTCTATTAAACTCAGCATCTACGTTTATAGATACAGAAATCGTAAGCATGGCGTTGCATATGTAATTCAGTAGGGTGTCTCTGTGCATGACAGTGTGTACATCAGGGTATGGGTGAGGACGTGGGTGATAATGTATACATCAGGGTATGGGTGAGGATGTGGGTGACAATGTAAACATCAGGGTATGGGTGAGGACGTGGGTGATAATGTATACATCAGGGTATGGGTGAGGACGTGGGTGATAATGTATACATCAGGGTATGGGTGAGGACGTGGGTGACAATGTAAACATCAGGGTATGGGTGAGGACGTTAGTGCGGGTAAGGGTGCACCACCTTTGGCTCAGTCAGCCAACAACTTCTCATCAGCTCAGCGAAACTGTCCGGACAGCTACTAGGAATGGTTAACCTCTGAAACACACAGGACAGGTCAGTCGGACACTCAGTCTTCATGAAAAATACAGATCGAGTCTCAGATGTCTGACATCATGTTATGATCTCTGCTGGAGAATGTCAGGAGGCGGGTCAAATAATACTGAGAATGTGTGTGTAATGATGTCCTTGTATCCTGTGTTCTGTTTTTATTTTTTGAGTTTTGTCTTGCTTAGGATCTAGTATGTTTTCCTTTGTGTGTATGCCTTGTGTTTTTCCTTTCTCCCTGATTCATATGAACATCTCTACTCTGGTATTCTCCTTCTTCCCGAGTCTCTATGAATGCATCCTTCTTGTCAGATTCCAATCAGCCTGTATTCACTCCACCTGTTCCTTATTTACCCCTGTATATATTCCTGCCCCTTTTGTTCCTCATTGTGAGGTATTTTTCATCTAACGACATACTGAGCATCTTGTGTCCTGTCTTTGAGCTAAGTACTACCCATTTTGTCTTGAGCTTTTTTTGCCCTGTGACTATTCCTTTGGATCTGCCCTTTTGTGCCTTTGCCAGAGACTCTTTGTGTACCGAACCCTGCCAGGCACAAGGATATCCTTGTGCCTGGTATTGTACTCTTTGGGATCTACCTGTGTACCAAACCCTGCCTGTCTACTGAATATTCCCCTGATCTTGTCTACCCGGATACCTGTGTACTGAACTCTGCTTACCTGACCTGTGCCTTGTACCTGATTATTAAATTATAGTGAATTTTACTTCGCTCTGCCTAAGTTGTGTTCGTTACAGTGTGTGACGGAAGACACAGTGAGAGAATCTGATGTATATACAGTTTATTTTTTTTGTTTTCCTTTTTATTTATTGTACTATCTTTTTTTCTATGCTTAATTTCCACTTGCTTTGACTATGTGAACAACTGTTTCCCATGCCAATAAAGCCCTTTATATTGAAATTGTAAATATACTGAGGACGTGTGGAACTGAATACAGTGAGATAGATAAACATATGGTCAACCTATCACCTCCTGTTGTTTGTATGTGAGGATTTTAAGGGGCTTAAGACCAAATTGCTATCCTCTAGGAAAAACTGATAAATTATTCCTGTTTACTTGTAAAGACGAACTGGCTAGCTAAGAAAACACAACAGTTATCCATTCTGCACAGAGAATACTAAGAAAAAGAAAGGAAGCATACCTCACACTTTTCCACCACTAGCCATGCTACTTGTAAGCCCTCCAGCCCTTTAAATGGGATCTCCTGGGTGAGCATCTCCCAGAGAACCTAGAAAAAGTAAACCAGTGGTCACAGTCAGTCAACGAGCATGTCCCATGGCCTGAACATGGGCGTCCTCTGAACTGAGGTAAAGCAAGACTAACTATAGATTCATCAACAAATGAGAGTTTGACGTGAGTTTATATACCACACACAATAATACTCATGCTAGTGTTATGAATGTAGCTTAGGTTCAGTACTATCTTACTATTACAGATTGCACTGGAGAGATTGCACTAGGAATGGCTTCTAACTAAGCATTTCACTGTATAACATACACCTGTTGTACCTGGCACATGACAAATTAAACTTGATTGTTGAAACAACCCTGGTGTTAGCAACACCCATATGGACTGTTCCTGAAGCGTGTGTTGACCCAGATGATTGCTGTGTTTGTACAGTGGCTGTTTATGGAACTGTTTATGGAGTCAGGCTCATGGCTGGCTGGCTGACCCTAAGCACACCCCAATTGCTCTGTCAGTCTACGATTCACACCATCTTTGTCACCACACAGGAATGTAGTAGGCAGATACACAGAACACAAACCTGCGCGCACACACAAATAAATAAGTGGAGGCTATGCTGTTGCTCCGGTGCTACGTCAGGTTCCATTTTTGGAGCATGATAGAAATGTGGTTGGACCAGTATGATGGCACTTCGATAAAGGTCAATAATGTCACTCACAACTGCTATTAGAGTGGAAATAATGCAGGCATGAAAATGTCATATTTGAAAGTCTTGTCTTTTCACTACTCTCTCAACCATGCAGTTGCAACTGTAAAATTATACCTATTCTTTTAAACCACTTGTTCCCTTGCAAGATGGTTCTTCACTCTCACACTTCTCCCTCTGTAGGTTTGGGTCCTTTGTTAAATTATACTCAATAAAAGTCCCTGTGTGTTAGGGTCCGCGAGGCATAGTGGGCTAGGTTGTTGCATTGCAGGACGAGCTACGTAATGATAGTCAGTGGTTCCAGACTGACTATGGCTACTCTGAATTTCCCCGCAACCTCCAACACAAGGCAGTGCTAATTGGCATAGCGCTGCATGGGATTTGAGATAGATAAGTCGAATAGGTAGCTCTCCAGTGACTCCTTGTGTGCAGATCAGGCACCTGTGAATTCAATCGCAGACGTATAGTTGGTGAATTTAATCATCCCGTGCATGATCTGACAGAAGGCTTCTGTGATAGATGAGCAGTGTGAAAAGAATTGGCGGCTCGGCGACATGTGGTTGGATGAACTATGTGAGCGCCCCTAACCATCCCGTATCTGTTTGAGAAGTTACAGAGCCTGCCAACAAGGCAGGGTCAGTGGGAGTTGGATAAGACCAATTGGGAGGATAGAAAAATGGGGGAAAAATCACAAAAAACATGAACACCACTAGTAGAATCATAAATTAACTCTGAAATCAGTGTCCATTTTAGTAGGGCTGACCCCATTCAGTCGACTGGTCGATTGCTTGGTCGATATATTCTTGGTCGAGCAGCCATATGGCTCTGTGACAGCCGCGGTCGGTGGATCTTAATTGGGGAGGGCGGGCTCATGTTACGCTCGGGACCAGAGCGAATGAAATGGTGCGCAACACACCAAACCCAGTATGTGACACACCAAACCCAGTCTGTGATACCGTTCCGTTTCTCCCAGCCTGGACAGTAGCTAATATGAGCCCACCTCCCCAAATTAAGATCCACCGACCGCGGCTGCTGTGTGAGATCTGATTTCTGCCTGTGTCACTTAACAACTACACCATTGCTGAAAGAAATGTGCTACAAAATATAATATTATGTAAGACAAACAGAGCAACACTAATAAAATTATTTTTTTAACAAAGGTGTTTTCCTAAATAATATTCAATAAAGCCTACCACATACAGTTAGCTGAAAACCCCTTTCATTTATCTGCAATTTTTTTGTTTTCATGTGAGCACGCAATTGTAGCAGTTTTTAGATTCCCTATAACCTGTCCTGAACTTGAAATGCACTGTTGGTGTTAATAGAACTTCATTAAAAAAATGCATAATAAATAATAAAGCATTTCATCAAAGTAACGGGTGATTCAAAACAAGTTGAACGCAAACTCATAACATTGTTCAACATTAAATATGATGTAGCCTACCACTTAAAAATAGCTTATGTAGGTGCATGCTAACACGCGCTGCTTTAAATAATGTACTTGTTGAAATCTGCACTAAATTAAATGTTTAGGCTACTGTATACTATATTTGGCTGTGCTAAGTTTGAATGATCTAATCACAAAAAAAGCCATTATTGTTATAGCCAGAGGCAAAGCCAAACAGTTTTATTCCCTGCATTTAAGTTTACAAATGGATGAATGTAGGTTAAAAATATCACATCGAATTACATTATATCACATCGAATATCCGATGAAGACAGTTCCCCATTTGCCTGCCAGGTATACAGGCGCATTTTCCCACGGTAGCTAAATATCTGAAAATGGTTCCAGCACGCGCAATTTAATTGACTTGCACTGCTTATTTGCATGTTAAACGACATTTAAAATTTGTATTACATGGATATTACTTATCAGTTACATACAACTAGGCAGTTTTAATTATATTGGAATTCAGCAACAACAGGTGACACCTGAGGCTTAATATTAGGAATAATTTTAGAGCGGCTGAATACGGAAATGCCAGCATGCTACAGTACATTGACACGGATCAGATTTATTTTTGCCCTGTCAATCAACCGATTTCTCCTTCCAACAGCGCTGTAAACCATCAAACAAATTGGTTTAATTAAAAACACTGAATGTGACAGCTATGAAATAAAATTTTGATTGGTCGACCAAGACTCGACTGAGCTCTCTTTACAATCGACTAAGACTCGACTGATCTCTCTTTACAATCGACTAAAGAAATTCTTCGTCAGGGACAGCCCTACACTTTAGTAACTGAAAATAGTCCTTTCAGAAAACAACTGATGATTTCTATAATTTTTTGGGCATTTTATTTTTTATTGAGAAAGTGAGAGTGTATGACAGAGCAGTAGGTCAGAATGTAACCCATGCTACAGTGAAGGTATCTATTACACTGTATGTGCTAGTCTGGGGTCAGTGTGGTTTCCAATGGTGGGAACTCACCACGCCATAGGAGTAAGTATCACAGGTCTCAGAAACAGGCAGGCTTTGGATCACCTCTGGGGCCATCCAGGGGAATGTTCCCACCAGGGACATGTGTGTGGTGTGAGCCAGGAACCTGGACGCTCCAAAATCACAGATCTACAGTTGCAAAAAAGGCATTGGTCAGGACCAAAGGTTGTGGTTGAGCATTTCTGCTAAAACCAGTAAGCAAATAATATTCCATTTGAGAATATCCAAACAAATATACCTTGAGGAGTTTGTCTGCTGTTATAACCACTGCAAAAGAAAAAATAAATGTAATTCAATATATTTACTCAGGCTATAGAAGTCAAACAATTTCACCACATTAAAACTTTGTATACACTGTGATCCAAATTATTATGCAAATTATATTTTACACTGATGTACCTAAATAGTCGATCCAAACGACAGTCAGTATAATTTACATGTAATCAACCGTTATGGTATAAATCGAATTTCATTGAACAAACTAACCAATGAAAACAGTATTTTTTTCAAAAATAAAAAACTTGAAATGTATTGTTCCAAATTATTATGCACAACAGAGTTTCAAAACATTTTATAGGTTGTAAAGAACTGAAAATTGTAATTTGTTGAATTTTCAGCCTTACGAGGTCATATTTACTGAAATCAAAAGCTATTTCAATCAAACACATCTTAACAGGGCAAGTTACATGTTAACATAGGACCCCTTCCTTAATATCACCTTTACAATTCTTGCATCCATTGAACTTGTGAGTTTATGGAGAGTTTCTGCTTGAATTTCTTTGAAGGATGTCAGAAAAGCCTCCCAGAGCTGCTGTTTTGATGCGAACCCCCATAGATCTTTTGCATTAGGATGCTCCAAAGGTTCTCAATAGGGTTGAGGTTAGGCAAGGATGGGGGCCACAACATGAGTTTCTTTCTATTTATGCCCATAGCAGCTAATAACACAGAGGTATCCTTTGCAGCATGAGATGGTGCATTGTCATGCATGAAAATGATTTTGCTACGGAAGGCACATTTCTTCTTTTCATACCATGCAAGAAAGTGTTCATTCAGAAACTATACATACTTTGCCGAGATCATTTTCACACCTTCAGGGCAGTAGCGTAGCCAGAAAAAACTATTTGGGTGTGCATCTAATAAACTTGGTGTGCCACATCGATTTTTCTCTACATAACAGAGGCCTATACTATGAAGCTATGTTCAACATGCCCTAGATTTCCTTTCATTACCTGGCTTCACTAAACCTAACAATTGCGATCTAGATACGAGATGTCACGACCATAGTTACAATTCATTAAATCAACCCAGGATTTCCGAATCTAGTGACAAGCGCGTTTACATAAAAGGGGCGGTGTGTGCATCATAGGACCAATCACATACACGGACAAGTCTATGAGAGCCGCATATTTCGCTCTACTCTATCCATCCATCCATCATGGGAGCAAATAAAAAAATGTACAGGGTGTGTAAATTAATCGTTACAATACTGGTGGTTGTTTAACAAGTTCTGTAGCAATAGTAAATCTATGTTCTCGATATATGGTCTCTACAGAGAAAGGGGATACATTGATCTTGATCCGTATCAAACAGACCATACATTAAAATACCTTTCACAAACAAACGCAACACTATGCATCTGTACCTGTAAGCGCACAATTTCGATGTATCGCACTGCACTGGCACATACGGATCATGATTATCTGATGAATGGGTTGGCCTATTACACCCGTTTCAGTCTACTACACTGCTAGTCTCCCGTGATATTCGCTGGGGTCACGTTAGCGGCTATTTTTGCGCATACACTTAAAAGTGTAGGCGTGGATATAGATGTTGTTTTTTAACGAAAATAATAAGAATTTATTTAAAATGAACAAATATTATAAATAGATCATAATAGACTAGGTTTAAAAACATTTTTTTTGCCAAGTCTATAACAAAAAGTGCATTATGCATCTAATTTCTGGGTGTGCCAGCTGCCACTTTGGGTGGCACAAGCACACCCTGGCACACCCGTGCCTACGCCACTGCTTCAGGGACCCTAAAGGGGCCTACCAGCTCTCCCCCCATGATTCCAGCCCAAAACATGACTCACCACCTCCTTGCTGACGTCGCAGCCTTGTTGGGACATGGTGGCCATCCACCAACCATCCACTACTCTATCCATCTGGACCATCCAGGGTTGCACGGCACTCATCAGTAACCAAGACTGTTTGAAGATTAATCTTCATGTATTTCTGGGCCCACTGTAACCGTTTCTGCTCGTGAGCATTGGTTATGGTTGGCCAAATAGTAGGTTACACCTCGAGGTTCACGGGACTCCAGAGGCACCAGCAGCTTCAAATACCTGTTTGCAGTTTTGTAATTACATTTTGGCAGCTGCTCTCTTATTTTGATGAATTTTTCTGGCAGTAAGAACAAAGTTCCTCATTGTGCCTTCATCTGCACAAACCTGTCTGTGCTCTGAATCAGCTACAAATCTCTTCACAGTACAATGATCACGCTTAACTTTTTGTGAAATATGTAATGTTTTCATACATTGTCCAAGGCATTGCACTATTTGACGCTTTTCCACAGCAGAGCGGTCCTTCTTCTTTCCCATATTGTTGAAACCTGTGGCCTGCTTAATAATGTGAAACATCCTTAAGTAGTTTTCCTTTAATTGGGATCACCTTGCAAACTAATTATCACAGGTCTCTGAGATTGATTTCAGTGACCCAAAGGGCCCAGAGACACAATACCATACATGAGTTTGAATTAAAAAAACAAAATATTTAATGTTTATGACACTTAATTTCAATTTGCATAATCATTTGGAATGCGGTGTAGATGGAATGAAACTTAGAAAGGTAGATCATGTGGATGGTGGATCTTAATACTTACCATTTCTGGACTTCAAGTCCCTGTGGATAACCTTGACTGGGGCCTCAGAGTGTAAATAGTGCATACCTAATGGAGAAATAAAGCACATCATCCAGGCTGAGCTCTGGGGCACTACGCTGATGTAAACAAGTGTGTTCTCTTGTGTCAAGCCTCTGTAAGTCTCTGCACACCTAGATAAATACTTAAGAAATGATGACTGGTTCAAAATGAACTTTTTACTCTATGGGCCCAGTTTTGAGGAACTAAAATTAGTTCTGGACTAAAAATCAAGCTCAAATGAGAATTTACATTGAGATTTATTTTTTGTCCATGAAACTGGCCCTACACATGAAGAGTAACAAACAGTTGGACTAGAACATGTGTGGAGATAGCTGAAAAATAATCTACTGCTGGGTTATTAATGGGGCTAAATGAAATGTGGAGTCTCAGTAGGTGCTTTAGTGAAATGTGAAATACAGTAGCTATGAAAAGCATCTATCATTGCAGATTGATGTACTGTAGCTTTTGACAATGAATAATTTATTTATGGACCCCCCACCGTTTTTCTCTGTTTCCAATTTGTCATGTCAAATTCCTCTTGAAGCCATGTCTTGTCAGAAACGACTTCCATGTATAGGATGGCCGAAGATGGATAACATGCTTCCTCCAAGCACGTGTCACCAAACCATCAAGTTATTTTCAACACAGAAGCCTTAAGTTGGTGCATATGTGGCAGAAATTACAAATTTCCCAACAATAACAAGCGTGATTGAATTCACAGGTGCCTGACATGCACAAAAGGAGACGCACAAGAGCAATGTGTCTGAGTAGTTGTGTCCGACTACTTACCCGTCTACCCCGGGCAGCGCTGTACCAATTTGTGCTGCCTCTAGCACAGGCATAGAATTGTGACTGTACCTTTAGCAATCTCCATGGCCCAGGTCATGACCTGTTTCAGGTCCATTTCCTCACTCTCCGCACTGGACAGATAGTCATACAGCGACCCTCCACTGGCATACTCTGTGAGGAAAACATACTGTAATGAGACTCCCAAACCAGCAGCTAGAACATCAAATATCTATACGTAGTTACAAATATCTATATTTAATCTACAGTTACAATGCACTGCAATATAAAATACAATCTGCAGTTACAATGCACAGAAATATCACCTAATTCAGAAAAAGCAATAAAATATTCAAATAACATGTCCTCTATTTGTGGCTAGAAAGTTCGGAAATTAAAAAAGCAGCTGAAGTTTTGTTTATAGGCCTGACCTCAGTTCTGTTACTGACCTGTCATATAAGCTCAATCATTACAGAAAACACAAGTCACAAAGCTTACCGTTCACTACAGTGCCATGAGGAAACACTAGTCACACAGCTTAGCGTTCACTACAGTACCATGAGAAAACACTGGTAACACAGCTTAGTGTTCACTACAGTGCCATGAGAAAACACTAGTAACACAGCTTAGCGTTTACTACAGTGACATGAGAAAACACAAGTAACACAGCTTAGCGTTCACTACAGTGCCATGAGAAAACACTAGTCACACAGCTTAGCATTCACTACAGTGACATGAGGAAACACTAGTCACACAGCTTAGCATTCACTACAGTGCCATGAAAAAACACAAAGTCACACAGCTTAGCCTTCACTACAGTGCCATGAGAAAACACTAGTCACACAGCTTAGCGTTCATTACAGTGCGATGAGAAAACACTAGTAACACAGCTTAGCATTCACTAAAGTGACATGAGAAAACACTAGTAACACAGCTTAGCGTTCACTACAGTGACATGAGGAAACACTAGTAACACAGCTTAGCGTTTACCACAGTGACATGAGAAAACACTACTCACACAGCTTAGATATCACTACAGTGCCATGAGAAAACACTAGTAACACAGCTTAGCGTTTACTACAGTGCCATGAGAAAACACAAGGTACACAGCTTAGCGTTCACTACAGTGCCATGAGAAAACACAAGTCACACAGCTTAGCGTTTACTACAGTGCCATGAGAAAACACAAGTCACACAGCTTAGCATTCACTACAGTGCCATGAGAAAACACAAGTCACAGAGTAGCATTAGGATTCTCCCTGTTCCTCACAGCATCAACCCCATCAGCAACACTCAAACCCTGTGTGGCTTCACTCATCTACACTGACAGTGATTATGATTTCAGCTGTGTTGTTTGCAGTGCCTCTGTGTATTGAAATGTACTGAAGGTGTTTGCTTGTACAAAGTTTACAAATACTGTAAAGAAACATACTGTCAGACACACAACATACAGTAGTTAAATCTGCACTGTAACTTTTTAGTAGTTTAGTAGACTTTAGGAACTAGCATATTGGATCCAGGGATGGAAAACTTAAACTTGAATAATACAAAATATAGACAATAATAGAATAGCAAAATCAACATTTCACAATATCCAACATGCAACAAATGCATATTATGGACAAAAAAGTATGTGTATTATTAGAACTTGGCTATACATGTACTGTCCTTGTATATATATCCTGTCTTAAATAAATATATAAATAAATATAAACATAATTTTAAAACTACAAGTATAATTCGGGATGATAGGACAAATGAATGGGAAGTTACATAGTGCAGCTTTAAAGCTTCACTCTCTTGTAAAAGGAACATAAATATATTTGATAAAGATATAACATCTTAACAACTCAGGAGTTTCCCGGCTCAGTAGGGAAGAGAAACACAATAAGACAAAATGTAGGATGCTTTGATCCTCCTTGCAAAATTTTCTCCTAAAAAGGCCACGAGCACTGTGAATAAACTTTGTTAAATTGCTAAGACACTTTACAACTGGGAGACAGAAATACAAACATGCGGGGCTTCTATCTCCCCATGAACCACAGAGGGACCAGGCCATATTAACAGCCAGACAGGATGGAGTCTGGAGGGTAAAGCAAACAACAATAACCTGGATAGAATGAACCAGGCCTGTAATTGGACCATATAAATTACCTTGACCATATCATGTCGTATTATAAATCCAGGACAGATAGGTTGTTTTTCATATAATTTACTGTATGTGGTTTAGACGCTAACACCAGGACCTCCTACAGATAAAATCATCTTGTGCTAAGAAAGCTGCAGCTACAAACAAGTTTAATGACAGTTGTTAACTGTGATGGTATTAAATGATTTGGTTCGCAACTTCGCATCCTGGAAAACAAACACAGATGCCTCCTATTGTAATACCAGTCAACCAAATGTAGTCCTATGTAGAATCCAGAAAGTTTATTAGATTGCGGGAAACTACCAACATTTCTGATTTCGAAAGAATGTTCACAGTACACATTTACCTTCTTAAACTGGATACTTGAGGAGACTGTTAGGGGATTCTTCTGTGGGGGTCTGTTGTTACCGGTGTTGCACAACATTTCACAAAATGTAAGTTAGACATTCCAATGACTTTTAATTGAAAAAACCCAGAAGAAAAAGAAAGCATGTAATCCCAAAAGAATTTGGGAGGTTTTTGGGGTGTTTTCATTTTAAAGGTAAATTAAAAAGCACTGAGTGCCTAGAAATATTAGCTTCTAGTATTATCACCCGTGTACTGGATTATCTCTGAAACATCTTGTTTGAAGTTATAAAGGGGAATTTTTCCTTCCATATTGCACTTTGTACTTTTTTACAAGGCTAGAAAATTCCATAGATGACAAAACCTGCCAAACTGCTTTCATCATGAATCGTTTAACTGTGGGCCACATGTAGTCTCCTCAAAGTGTGAAACACAATTGTCCTTTATAAATAAAAATGTATCAGGAATTATAATACACTGCATCGAAAGTGTTTAGTCATAAAGTAGGTAATGGTTGTCTTTTGCCAATAAATGTAGGCGGTCATTAACTCTACAGTACCACGTGGGTCAGGAGAGACACATATCTTCCTATTGCTTGATACTTTAGATAGCCAAGACAACAGTTTCTGATATACTGCAGGGGTAGACAGGGGACATTTATTACAGAGCTAATGTTCAGAATAGTCAAAGCATTTTCCATTTATCTGGTGTAAATTAGATTTTGCTTTGATAAATAAGAGACAGCAGGTCCTTGACAACCAGCCAACCACATCTCTTCCAATAATTAAACTGGCCAGACGAGTGAAAAGTAAATACTAAGAACTCTGGAAGAGATGAACCTTACTGCCTTCTGATGACTGCATCCACGTCTGGACAATATTATGAGGCATACGGAGGAAAGCAAACAGGAACATAAAAGAAACATTTCTTTCCCTCTCCCAAAATCATTTGATTTTAATAATAATACATTTCAGTTCATCAATCCAGAAAGTTGCATAAAATACTTATGCAGTGTGATTTTCTTTTTCTTACGAAGGTTGCAAGATCCAATGGGATGTTCCAATGATCTCTCATGATCTATGAGCCTAGAGGCGATGCAGGCGGAGTATGTGAGTGTGGGCCGATGTCACGTGTAGATAAACGTAATTTCTGGAGATTCCCCTTAATGTTATGGTCTGGTACTTAATTCATTATCAGGCCAGACCGGAGGATTACAACAGGACCAACACTTAAGCTTGCCCAAAAAAGGAGTTATAGGGAAGAAGGGTGAAATCTTAGTCTGAGATTTCACAAATAGAAATATGGCTGCATATTCGAAAAGCAAAAAGAGACAATAGTGGAAATGAAGGAGCATACAGTGATGATCAAAACCCCTAGTACTAGAAGGTAAAATTCCTCAAATAAAAAATCAATACAGTACATACGACACAAGTCTTATTTTTTACTTTTGACAATATATCGATTTTTGTTTGAAAGTGTTTTGGAGTTTTTTTGAGAGATTGTAATATTATACTTGTAAATTCAGCCTGTTGCTGTTCAAAGTTGTTGAAAATCTCCCTCTGTCTCACATGAGTAGTCTGTCAACACTCACTGACTGAGACATTTACAGCAATTAACCTCATCTTGGGAGCATGGACCTGCCAATGAATGCCATGCGATGTGAACTGCAACGGGGAAGGTTTCCTCATACCACAGAAAGAATACGGTCACATGTGCTGAACTCACAAAACACTTCAGTCAATAACATAAACCTGTAACAAGTTAGCTTCCTGAACCACAAAGCCATCAACTAATATTGTTAATAGATCCCACAGCACCATTCAGTTCTGAGCACAGACAAATTACTGTGAATCAAGCATGAACAGATGGTTTCCATTTACACAACATATATCAACATTGGATCAAGCTTCTTAAGTGATAATAACTGTGGTGACAAATGACTGTATGACAAACTAGCCTGCTTACACTTTCATTGACTTACCAGTAACTATCCCATAGTTGGGTGCTTCAAGGATCGCCCCATAGAATTGAATGATGTTCCGATGGCTGAGTACACTCAGGATTTCTGCCTAAAGAGACCAGGCACACAGACAATAGAATTCACACACCTCATTTCCTGAACATACAGCTCAGATGTAAACTTAGTAGACACTTGTTTTGAAAAACGCATTGCGTTGCATTTCCATTAAGTTATTTTTACAAAACTTGACAGCATTATGTTATGCTACTGACATTCAATAGATATCAATGAACTATATTTTGAAATAAAGACTTATGTTCAGCACACCTTAACACAGCTACACAGATTAAATATAATATGCATGAAAAAGTATATCAGGTGTCTTTTTGTTGCAAGACAATGAAGCCATTACTAACAAGACAACTCCAGACTCAGAAACCCATGCTACATATAATTGAGCTTAATGTGATCTCTCATTTGGCAATAATCTTTCTTTTAAAGCATACAGTGTGTGCAATTCTGTGCACAAAGCGAAGGGGAGCATAATGAGTGTGACTGATGGGTTCCAAAAGTCACCACAACCCACTAAATGGGGGAGCAATTAAAATGATTACTACACCGACAATTAAAAAGTATATGAAAAGCCTCTGCAATTAGGACTCCTACCTCATTTTCAATCTTCAGCAGCTTTTTCACCGCCACCTCTTTGTCCTGGGAGATCCACCTGGCTCGGTACACGCTGCCA
The DNA here is from genome assembly GCA_016801145.1 of Umbra pygmaea. Taxonomy (NCBI): domain Eukaryota; kingdom Metazoa; phylum Chordata; class Actinopteri; order Esociformes; family Umbridae; genus Umbra; species Umbra pygmaea. The sequence goes on from JACXGM010000079.1 coordinate 28,653, forward strand.
AAGCTGCCGCCGCCGCAGTTCTCGTAGAAGTGGATGTCATCAAACTTGATTTGCACGAAGGAGGCACTGACAGACGACATCTCATAATGACACTCAGCGCCGAGTCAAAGTCTGCGAAGGACCACAGGGGAAGAACGTAGTCCAGGAGACAGCGGAACAAACGGTGAAGAGGGAAAGAAAAAAAAATGTTTAGAACCGATGCTCAAATCTACCACTTCGATCCCTCAAGGTAAACGTCCTAAGCCAAACTAATATGCAGGCAGCTGTAACCCATGGGAACACCAATGGAGACTGTGACTTTGAGGCTGGGACGGCTGCTACCGCAGGACGGCCTCTGTGTCATTCGCTATGTCTGTCTGGAGTGGCAGAGTGATATGCCTGATCTTAGCCAGTGATTTACAGGAAATTACACACGCCTGCCTGCCCCGGAGCTTCAACACACAGGCCACATTACCAGGAAGTTAAGTGTGACTGATCCAGGACACAGTGAGCTTTTATAAGGGCTATGGCATCTCTGGCATGCAATTTCCCTCTGCTGTGATCACTTTACATAAAATTATCACAAGCAAAATGCTCAGACTATTCCAGACCCAGGACATTCTAGAGTATTCTGTACATGAAAGGCTACTGAGGAGAATAAAGCAAAGCCACTTCTAGTTTTGAATCAATCAAACTTTTAATTCAACACTGTTACCACAGACATTTTGTAAACAAGTCCAAAGATGGTGTTCCATAGCAAGAGTGTGCTTTAATCCATCAAGGATGTCATCAAACCTACTCCCAAACAACAAGTGACTCTTCCTTTAGTTTGTATATAACAACCTAGATTAATGTAAGGACACCATGTGTTATTACTAGGAATTGTAGCTTTATTATTGTTCATAAATTTCTTATTTAATGTTCATCAATTTTGGCTTTACATGGATATTGCTGGACCTCGCTTACAAAGTAGGCCTGCAGTCGTTGCAGGGCATTGTAACTTCAGTATGTTGTAAACTTTGTATCCAGTGTAACACTTATTTACTGCAATAATTTTGTAACATTTTGTTAGCAATTATACTGCATCCCGAATATCACACTTGACTAGTTATGGCACTTTTCCTGGAGTTTTAAAACTGAATCCAGATTGCCACCCATTGTCACAGAGGGGAGCCAATGCTGTATGCTGATTTATGCCTCTTCAAGCTATACTTAGTCTCACACTAATAGTGCTCAGTCAAGTAGCTCCTGCATTTTCTGTGGCCGCTCAAGGTAACAGGGTTACAGGGGTTTATATAACCCTCTACTCCAGGCCTTGTTTCTGTCAGTACTCACTAGAAAAACTGTTTACCTCAATATTCTGCATCCTGGTGTTCATGACCTATTATAATGATGTTTTTGCTCTCAGGAAATATTCATATGTTAGGCAATACTGCATAGTAATCAATGTGTTTATCTGTCTTCTAATTATGTAATGTCTATACTTAGGAATAAAGGGATGTGGTATCTGCCCATATAGTCATGATGTACTTATAGCGCTTAGTCATTGCATATCAATGGTAAAATTGGCAATATTTCCACAAACCACCAAGGTGTGTTTTTGTAAATGTATACCATGGCTATCAGCAAATCAGCATTCAAAATGACAACCACCCTCTTTACAAGAATGGTAAGCAATGGTAAGCACCCTGAGGTGCCTTACTGTATATTAGCAGAAACTCTTATCCAGATAGACAGTAAGGGATATCCCCCTGAACGAATTTAGGCTAAAGTGCCTTGTTCAAGGACACAACAACATTTTGGCTCTGTCCGGTATCGAACTGGCAACATTCGACAACAAGTCTGATTCTGGTTAGCAGAGCCAATTATCATTCAGGATTTAAATCACAAAGTTTATAAGAGATTATAAACTGGATGATTTTAATTCTGAATTCTGATTGGCTGATAGCTGTGGTATATACGAAATCATATACCATTAGTAGGAAATCACAATACTTTTTACTGCTCTAACCTTTGTGTTCTAAACTGGTTTACAAAACAGATAAGTCATCTCTGGGAGTTGTGATATATTTTCAATATCCCACGGCTGTTTCCAGGCACTCTGTGATTCGTTGTGCCTAAAAAACAGCTCTTAGTCGTAGTATAGTGGTTATATATAACACCCCCTAATTCTTTATTGCTTAATCATACCATGGGTGTGACATGACATTTTGTTTTGTTGTAATTGCATTTGTTACCAGTTATGATAACGTTTCTGTTATACTGCCAATACACCACAGCTAACGCTTCCAGGCACTGTGAGATGCATCGAGCCTATAACAGTTTTTAACCTTGCTGTACTGGCCATATACACTCCATTATGCCTTATTGCTTAACTACACTGTAAATAGAAGCCTAATGAGATTCCCGCTTACGGGACTTCCATGAGGCAATGCATATTTGCCAAGCAATGGGTTTCCTTGATTCTTTCATCATGGCAATACTCTCAGGTGGTTTTACAATTGAAGTTTTTCACATTTCCAGAACCACTTAAAAGTGTGTGCACACTTTTTCACAAGTCTGTCCCGTGGGAATTGAGCTCACGTACTTCATTCACCCATACCATCTTTGGGGTGGATGTCATTACACATATATGAAAAGGCTACAAAAACAAACACAATTTTAAGTGGCCCACAAGGACTTTCAAACTTCAGGCTGCATTGTGTAAACTCTTAGGCTACATAATCAAATGCCTTCAGGCTTGTACTGTAAATAATTCAGCCATTCCGAAAAAGCTAGCCCTAATTATGAAAAAAGGTGTAATTAAAATAAATAAAATGATGATCTGGTGTTCATTACATTGCTACTACATTGAATAGGCTACGTTGTAGGCCTATTTTAGAAATGTTGGTGTAGTTACCTAAAGTTCAGCACTCAATTCAAATTTTTGTATAAAGGAAATAATTCTTCCCAACCGTCAAAGAGCTATTGTGCTTTATTAAACTATATCACAAGCAATTTGTAGAATATATTCTTAAAAAACAATATATTGTTATATAGCTTACATTGGTGCATCCAAAGAGGACAGCACAGGCTTACAACTCGTTGGGAGATATGAGCTGTATGGGAATTATCCGTTTTATTGGTGTTTATAACGTAAGCACCACACCCAAAAATATGTACAGTACTGTACACTAGTGTAGTAAGGAGTGTTACATACATTGAGCTAGATAAAAGACACTTCATATCAGCACGAGTGTGAACACAATTTCCTGTAGCTATAGTAATACTCCTTGGAACATGTACGTATTGCAACAAAACGTGGGAAAATTGAAACACTTATAGCCGGTGTTGGCATTTGCATAATTTCGGCATTAAAAAAAATCGGCATAAAATGAACAATTTATGTCTATGATAGTATATGATATACATTGACGTGTAATCGCTGTCGCTGTACTCCACAACTTTCCAGAAATAATAAGAGAAAACATAATGTCAATGCGCGTAATTCCACAATCGATATAGCATACATACCTTGACTTCCAAAATTTAAAACGACAATCGCAGTTTCACTCGCAGTGCGTAGCTTAACTTCTGCTGGTAAACGTAAAACAAACTGTAAAGCGACACGCTTTCCGGGAACCCAGGCGTGACGTTTACGGTTTCCCCCTCAAGATTTCTTATTTTGCCCTACTTGTTTGACCCCAGTTGCTAAAAAACGCAATAGGTGGGAAATGAGCCTCCTTAGGAAACCACCCTTAATAGTGGATTCCTAACCTTTCCTAGTATTGACTTCATAATAAAAGCTTTTGATTTAGCTCGATTAAAAATCGATTAAAAAACAAAGGAAACATTACACATTTCGGAAATATACCACTAAACTCTATTTGAATGTTGTGACATATTTACTAACTAATAACATTTAAAAAAAGGGGACAATTTATATTTCCAGTATGGATAAATTAAATATATAACTAGAATGTCTTGCATTTTAGAGAAACTGCAATGTGATTGTGTTGCAGCAGTGCTGTGTGATGAAAAGCGCACCTTTGTGTTAATCAATATAGACTATTTATTTGGAAAACGGACTCATTTACAGAGGTAATAAACAAAAACAGGCACTTAATTTAAGACAATTTGTGAAACATTCTTTTTAAATTGTTGTCAGTTAAGCAAGGACTATGCAGGGACTTAATCTCTATTCAAACAATATGGAAGTACCACTACCAGTGCCTAAAGTGCAAGAGAATAAAAAACAATTGATTTACAAAATATTTTAAATTAAGATAATGTGAAATATATATATGTTAATATACAATGAATATTTTACACAGAGTTGAAATATTTTGCTCAAATAACTTCATAAGTTAAATGGAATTTCTTAATTCTTTATTTTAATCCAATATAAAACATAACATGTGGTACGCAGGATGACCAATGTTGTCATCCTCACCCTGCAGCTGGCTCTAAGATAAGAATGATCTACTCTGATTTTCTCGCAAAAGCATCTCTAGCGTTTACAGAAAATGGTCAGAAGAAGAGAAAATATCCAGTAAGCGGTAGTTCTCTGGGCGAAAATGCCTTTTTGATTTCAGAGGTCAGTGGAGAATTGCTAAACTGGTTTGAGCTGATAGAAAGGCAACAGTAATAACGAAATAACCACTCGTTACAACAAAGATATGCAGAAGAGCATCTCTGAACACACAACATGTTGAACCTTGAAGCAGATGTGCTACAGCAGCAGGAGACCACACCAGATGCCACTGCTGTCAGCTGAGGAAGTTGCTTGGTCATTGGTCCAAGTCAGGGTGGCTATATGGAACGCATGGCCTGCCATAGCAAAATGCTTATTGAAGTTCTCTATTATAGTAGACTTGTTGGTGGTGACAGTGTCTCCTAGCTTTAGAGCGGTGGGCAGTTGGGCGGAGGTGTTCGTATTCTCCATTGATTTAACTGTGTTTCAGAACCTTTTAGAATTGGTATTGCAAATTTATGTTTGAAAAAGCTAACCTTAGTTTCTCTAACTGCCTGTGTGTACCGGTTTCTGGTTTCCTTAAAGAGCTGCAGATCGTGAGGGTTATTCGAGGCTAGTGCAGTCCGCCACAGAGTGTTTTCGTGCTTGCTGAGGGCGGTCAGTTCCGGAGTGAACCAGGGACTTTATCTGCTCTGTGTTCTGAACTTTTTGAAAGGAGCATGCTTGTTCAGAATGGCAATGAAAGTGTCCGTAAAAATGAACCATGCATCCTCCACAAATGGTATGAGGTCAACATACTTCCACACATCTCTCCCTTTATATAGCACAGAATTTCATATATATATAGCTATAACTGTTATAACTATTATAACTATTATAACTATTATAACTATTACATGTATATACAATATATATATACTGTATATACACTCACCTAAAGGATTGTTAGGAACACCCGTTCAATTTCTTATTAATGCAATTATCTACGCAACCAATCACATGGCAGTTGCTTCAATGCATTTAGGGGTGTGGTCCTGGTCAATACAATCTCCTGAACTCCAAACTGAATGTCAGAATGGAAAAGAAAGGTGATTTAAGCAATTTTGAACGTGGCATGTTTTTGGTGCCAGACGGGCCGGTCTGAGTATTTCACCATCTGCTCAGTTACTGTGATTTTCACGCACAACCATTTCTAGGGTTCACAAAGAATGGTGTGAAAAGGGAAAAACATCCAGTATGCGGTAGTCCTGTAGGCGAAAATGCCTTGTTGATGCTAGAGGTCTGAGGAGAATGGGCCAACTGCTTCAAGCTGATAGAAGGGCAACTTTGACTGAAATAACCACTCGTTACAACCGAGGTATGCAGCAAAGCATTTGTGAAACCACAACACGCACAACCTTGAGGCGGATGGGCTACAACAGCAGAAGACCCCACCGGGTACCACTTATCTCCACAAATAGGAAATACAAATAGGAAAAAGAGGCTACAATTTGCAAGAGCTCACCAAAATTGGACAGTTGAAGACTGGAAAAATGTTGCCTGGTCTGATGAGTCTCGATGTCTGTTGAGACATTCAGCTGGTAGAGTCAGAATTTGGCGTAAACAGAATGAGAACATGGATCTATCATGCCTTGTTACCACTGTGCAGGCTGGTGGTGGTGTAATGGTGTGGGGGATGTTTTCTTGGCACACTTTAGACCCCTTAGTGCCAATTGGGCATCGTTTAAATGCCACGGCGTACCTGAGCATTGTTTCTGACCATGTCCATCCCTTTATGGCCACCATGTATCCATCCTCTGACGGCTACTTCCAGCAGGATAATGCACCATGTCACAAAGCTCAAATCATTTCAAATTGGTTTCTTGAACATGACAATGAGTTCACTGTACTAAAATGGCCCCCAGAGTCACCAGATCTCAACCAAATAGAGCATCTTTGGGATGTGGTGGAACGGGAGCTTCGTGCCCTGGATGTGCATTTCACAAATCTCCATCAACTGCAAGATGCTATCCTATTAATATGGGCCAACATTTCTAAAGAATGCTTTCAGCACCTTGTTGAATCAATGCCACTTGAAAGGGGGTCAAACACAGTATTAGTATGGTGTTCCTAATAATAATTTAGGTGAGTGTATATACACCTATGACAGGTATTTCATCTAAAACTATGGGCCCCCCCTGAGGTCTATCTGTGCACATGCCTGAAGTAAAGGATATGGTAGTGATATGAAGGTTTCTCATAAATATTTACTAGTTTTCTTATGTATAACGGCTTTAGATTAGGGAAAATGTAAGGTTAACAAATTAATTGTAATCCTCCATCATTCTTCCAAGCCTGGGTTTTCCACAGATGATAAATGGAAATATTGCCCCCAGATTTTTATCCAAATCCCTTGTCCATTGCGGGACGTTTTTTTTATCTGGAGGCTAGTCTTACTGAGTGACAAGTTTTTAGACACAAAGGAGGGAGATTTTATTAATACAATCAATTAGTTGATTTTTGTGGCTAGCTAAGTCCAGCAAAACCAGTTGTGCACCAGCTATTAAAATAAACTCTACACATGTGTATTCTGTGAGTGTCACTGAGTAAGTTGATACCCTATTTCAGGGGAGCACATCCTTTAGTTCATTCTGTACAGTCCAAAATTCATGTCATATGCATAATTACACATAAAATCCTTATTGTGGCTAGCATTGAAAGTCCAATAAAAAGAGCTGTGCACCAGATATTGACATAAACTAGATAGTAAGTAGATACTCCCTTTGTCGGTTGCACCTCATTTAGTTTATGCTGTACAGTCAAACTGTACGTTATTGACAGGTGTATTCATTATATATAAATGTAATCTATCCAAATTGAATATATACATTTCCAATTCAAAAATTCTAATAGAGTTTAGTGGTATATTTTTAAAATGTGTAATGTTATCTTTGTTTTTAATCAATATTCATCACGTTAAATCAATAGCTTTTATTCTGAAGGGGAAACTAGGAAAGGCTAGGAATCCACTATTGAAGCTGGTTGCCTAAGGAGGCAAATTTCTCAGCTTGCTGAGAGAAATATTCAAGCATTGTTAGTAACTTCCCAGAAATGTTGATGACAACAGCTCCACTCAATGGACAAAGTCCGTACTCCGCCTAAAAATAACGCAACATTAAAGTGACTGCTTTGTTATAACATCCAGTACAAGATTTCATTATTTGTCTATCATTCAAGACATCATAAAACTATATTTGACATATGATTTTGTTCATAATATTGGAAGTAATATACAATACAACTGTCAAAATAATCAACAGACAATGAAATGTATAGGAATGTAAGCATACATCTGTTTTTTAATATTACAGAATTAACATGTAAAAATCACAAACTTTTAAAGAGGAACGCTTTTACATATCCAGCCCAATATCTCAAGTCATTGCATGCTGAGGTAAAAATAAATATATGAATACAGTGTACAACATGTTTAATAAAAATCCACAAACTAAAATATGTATAAATATAATCTGATTTACAAAAAAAGATACAAAACCACAACTGAATATTGGGATTGGGAATTTAGGAGATCAGAGAGTGAAATAAGAGCAAATATCCAACAGGAAAACCTCAATTCATTGATTATTGTTAAACAGTTGAATGGATGAGCGTTTCAACAAAATAACTGGTTTTAAAGAGTGTCTTTGTCATTAGGCAACTGACTTTAATGTATGAAATAGACCTTTGAGAATGAATGATGAATGTGAAAATAATTGAGATGAAATGACAATGACTGTTGCCTTTTACAAAAATAACAATAATAAACATAAACGAAACAGATTGGGAAAAAATAAATTATACAAATGTGAAATACAGTTAAATGTACAGGTCAAAGCCGGTGAACTCTGGCTGTAGTATTTAGTAAACAATGATTATCCTTGAAGTATAATAATGAGGAGTTCCATGTGTGTCTATTGGTTTAGCATGTATTATAAAGCAAGCTTATTTTTGGCAGTAGAGCAGCATGATCGTCCAGTGTCCAGGAAGGCTTCAGGTCCTGCGAGGCTCCAGCCTGTGGGAGAGCTGCGATAGGGTTCTCTGGTTGTCAATCACAGTCAGTTGGCGCACGTAGCTCCACACATCTGGGTGGTTCTTACTAGTCTGAGATGGTTCTGCATCTAACAGGAAAAAAGGAAATCCATGTTTATTAAATCAATGTCCTGTTAGGTCAAATTAAGTGGCCTTCCCAGTCAAGCAAGACTACACAGAATAAAAGTACTGTATGTTGGCTTACTAAATGGTAGACCCCTGCAGTATCGCACTATTCTCACAGTTTTAGCGATCATCCGCTGTAAAAGGACAGAAAAAGGCTTTAGCATCAAGAACACTGGCCTCCACTTTAGATCATCTCAACATTTATGTAGAGCCTTACCATCTTCTCAAAATTGACCAAACTCTCAATAAATGTCTTGTTGCCATCATGAGTGAAAGTCATATCTGGAAAGATAATAGCAATATCATTACAGACATAGAATGAGCATAGACAAACGTTAAGGATTGGCCTGGAATAGACAAAAGAATACAATATGGAAGCTAGTTAGCTAGAACCCCAGGTCAACTCTTCACATTGAGACAGCAAAAGTTGCTGAAAAATAATAATAATAACTGATTCACACAGTGAAGATAAACCAGTGAAAAGCCAATCATTAGGTCAGGCTATGGGTAAAACCACACTGGTTCCAAACCTGTTTGGCTATTTCACCACCAACTGTGTGCGAGTCCCCATGATGTACCCCTGATTTTGCATTAAGTAATTCCTGTGGATAGACCAGGTACCCCCAGAGGTCCTAGTCCCCCTGGTTGGGAACCACTGAGGCAGACTGCAGGGAGCTCTGACCTTTGATCAGCAGAGGCATGAAGGGAATGATGGGTGGGTCCAATTTGGCCACAGCGAGCCGGTACGCCCGGTGGTTCCTGGACGGGTCCTGTGGAAACACACTGATCTGAGATCTGCCAAGTCCCTGTTAACTGATTACAGTCACACCTCAGGGTGGTGCTGCTCAATCCTTACATTAATTAGTGACCAGAGACAATGACTGTTGAGTTTTAATTCAATAATTGAATAAACCGAAGTCAAAGAACGCAAAGCTACAGACTACATGGATGGAAAAATGGTTGGTATGACCCTAAAATGTGTTCATACTCACCATTAAGCTTTCAAATTCACTGAAAGACTTCTTAAATTTGCTTGGTAATTTCTGTCAACATAGTAAGCACAAAGTTATCACAATTGAAATCGTTATATTTTTGAGTAGGTACTAAACACACTGCCAAACAGACATGGACATCACAGGCATACATACACAGAGCCCTACATACTTCTGCCCCTTTTCCATTGACCACATCTAAAGCGCACCATACTGCTCCGTGCCGACACTGGCCGAGGTCATTCAGGGTCGTGTTTCCACACCATGACACCGGGAGCACTGCTTGACTTGGGTGGGAACGATCAGCCAGCCCCCATTGTTGTTACTAGTCAATCTGGTGGTAACTAGTGAGATATTAGATTAGCTGAGCAATTTCAAGTTCAAGTTCCAATTGTTTGTCATATGTACAGGAGATTCAAATATAATTGCAGGTACAGTGAAATTCTTTCTCCCATCATGTTCATCCATTTGCAATGGCTAGCTCTAATGTTATTATGATAAAAAGGAAGAAAATATAAATGGATTTGCAAAAAGAAAAAATCTGGAACCATTATGCATCATTAACAAACTCAACTGTAAGTTACAATAGTAAATATCCAGCACTACATGATCAGTAACACTGGAAATACCACTGTGTTTTTCTGACTGACTTATTAAATAATTAGGCAGTGAGTCTGAGCCAGAATCAGGAGACTGTCAGATGGATGTGAGGTACAGGAGATGGATGCTGAGGTGTGTTTTGTCACACTGTCCCTGTGTGGGATGGTGTGGCAGGTGAACTGAGATATGGACTCCTCGTATAACATTGATTTTCTGTTTATTTGGTAATACTCTTTTATCCAGGGCTAGGCACTGAGTTGGTTTCTAGGGTTGAACTCTAATGTGTAGGTGTGGCGCCTTCTCCTCATTCAACTGGTACTAGTCGGGACTGATTGTGTCTAATTGCATTGATAGCATTCAACTGGTAGGTCGAGAGGAAGGCACGGTTCATTAATTCTCTGTATGTGTGGCTGAATATATTGTTTGGCATTCCTGTTCTTGTTTTTGTCATAGACCCTCTATGTCGCCCCCTCGCCACGTTTAACGAGATGTAAGTAGATATTACATATACGGTATGTATGCATATTTCCAGGTAGACTGCTAGTCGCGTTCTGGGCCGCGAGTAAGAGCCAAGTATAGCTATTCGCCGGAAGTTGTGCTTTCTCTATATGTGATTATTGTCCTTTATGAATGCAAGTCGGGATGCTACGTAATTAGGTTAATTAAACAAGCAAACATACTCCTGCCTTGGTCTCCCTCCTTCTCCACTACACCACATACATCCTCAATCCATGACAGTTATAAAAGGGAAAGTATAGATTAAGGCCCCTTGCCAACAGCATAGAGCCCTGTATTGCACTGCTGGTTTGCTTATAAAGCTGAGCAGGGTCGGGCCTGGTTAGTCCCTGGATGGGAGGGCAGTGCTGCTGGAAGTGGTGTTGGAGGGCCAGTAGGGGGCACTCTTCCCTCTGGTCTAAAGATCATTCCCAATGCCCCAGGGCAGTGATGGGGGCATCTGCCCTGTGTAGGGTGCCGTCTTTTGGATGAGATGTTAAAACAGGTGTCCTGACTCTCTGTGGTCACTAACAATCCCATGGCACTATTTGTAAGAGTCCTGGACAAATTTCCAATCTGACCCTCATACGATCATGGCAACCTAATCATCTATATCTCTCAATTGGCTCATTCATTCCCCTCTCACCCTCCTCTCTCTCCCTTCCCCCAGGCCATTGCTGCAAATGAGAAAGTGTTCTCAGTCAACTTGCCTGGTAAATTAACGGTTGAACTAAAAAGAACTAAACTAAACCTGTTTAGACAATTGTTTAGACTACTGATCTAAAATCTGTTATTCTTATGTAACTTAGATATCTTGCATTCAGTCCATTTATTTAAATGTATTCCAACATACAGAACAATGCATGTTCTGTGCTGTTCTACATGAGACCAACATTGCATGAATATATCTGACTTTATCTGAACTGCTATTGGTAGGGAACATCCAGTATCTGACACTAATAGAATTATTATTCTTATAATTCAGACTGACAGTCTTAGTAATATTGAACTTGTTTTAATTTTGAAGAGTGAGTCTGAGCCATAGACAGTGGACTGTCAGTGGGATGAGGGACAATATGCTGGATGCTGGGTGGATGCTGGGAATGTCCATGTTTATTATCTGAATGCCTTATATTTGGTCACTTGAGCTGAGTATCTGTGTCAGTGTGTAGGAAATGTTTTTGGAGGATAATTTTTGTGTTCTTTGCCCTCTCAAATGTATGACAGTTTCATGCTTCGTTGGGTTAGTGGTAACTAAAAATCTTCAAGCTGATAAGGAAAAGTTTGTACATTTGCCCCTGAGCAAAAGACTTAAACCTAATTTACTTACGTAAGTCTTTGTTTGCTCTCTTGCTCTTGACTTGAGGGTGGTTTCTAACACAAATCTGTGTTGTCACATAAAGTGTGGCCAATATGACATTAGCTCAGTGATACACAATTGTGCATGCTTACAATTGCGTGGGTCGGCTGTATCATGTATCACAACAGTCTAACATAACAGTCCTTTTATGCTTCTTACAGAGCCACTCCTTAGTTGCCCTGGCTGTGTGTTTCAGGTCGTTGTCATGCTGGAAGACCCAGCCACGACCCATCTTCAATGCTCTTACTGAGGAAAGGAGGTTGTTGGCCAAGATCTCGCGAAACATGGCCCCATCCTCCCTTTAATATGCTGCAGTCGTCCTGTCCCCTTTGCAGAAAAGCATCCCCAAAGAATGATGTTTCCACCTCCATGCTTCACGGTTGGGATGGTGTTATTGGGGTTGTACTCATCCTTCTTCTTCCTCCAAACACGGCGAGTGGAGTTTAGAACATAAAACTCTATTTTTGTCTCATTCAGACCACATGACTTTCTCCCATTCTTCTGACGGGCCTGGACATGCGCTGGCTTGAGCAAGGGGACCTTGCATGCACTGCAGGATTAAATCCATAATGGCGTAGTGTGTTACTAATGATTTTCATTGAGACTGTGGTCCCAGCTCTCTTCAGGTCATTGAACAGGTCCTGCCGTGTAGTTCGGAGCTGATCCCTCACCTTCCTCATGATCATTGATGCCCCATGAGGTGAGATCTTGCATGGAGTCTCAGACCAAGGGAGATTGACCGTCATCTTAAACTTCTTCCATTTTCAAATAATTGCGCCAACAGTTGTTGACTTTTCACCAAGCTGCTTGCCTATTGTCCTGTAGCCAATCCCAGCCATGTACAGGTCTAAAATTGTATCCCTGATGTCCTTACACAGCTCTCTAGTCTTGGCCATTGTGGAGAGGTTGGAATCTGTTTGATTGAGTGTGTGGACAGGTGTCTTTTATACAGGTAACGAGTTCAAACAGGTGCAGTTAATACAGGTCATGAGTGGAGAACAGGAGGGCTTCTTAAAGAAAAACAAGTCTATGAGAGCTGGATTTCTTACTGGTTGGTAGGTGATCAAATACTTATGTCATGCAATGAAATACAAATTAATTATAAAAAAATCATACAATTTGATATTTTGGATTTTTGTTTTAAATTCTGTCTCTCACAGTTCAAGTGTACCTATGATGAAAATGTAATACCTCTACAGGCTTTGTAAGTAGGACAACCTGCAAAATTGGCAGTGTATCAAATACTTATTCTCCCCACTGTAGATATTTATCGATTTTGCAGTTGACACTTGCTATGCATTATAAACCATGTAAGTGTATATGCCAGGTGCTATTCCTGTAAGACTGCTAGGGAAGCTCGGCTTCCCCTAAAATGTCAAAAAATTAATGGTCAAATTTGTACCATTGTTTTAGCATTTAACATTTTATTGACTAAAAATGTGTAAGAACACGTTCATCCCGAAGACGAGTTTGTTCAGAATCAGCTACATATAGCAGGTTGACTGACTCGATTTCCTTCTCATACATTCTCGTAGCATCACAGTGCATTTCCCTGTTGAAGCCTGGGATACATGGACTTCAATGGTGCTGCTTTGAACAGTTTTTTTCAGTGCTTTGAAACTAGATGGTCATTGGAAAATGCTGCGATTATGTCCTGCCCATGGACGCTCAGCGTCTCTGGGGGTGAATGAAGGCCTGGACTCCGGGCTTCTGTGTGACGTTTGGAGGGTCTGTCCAAGACTGCATCTCCTTTTGATTGACAGTGATTTTGTACAATAAAAAGTAGCCAAAGCTATTTGAGCTCAGTCCCATCACAGATTTTGCAAGTGTAGTCGAAAGACAAACTGCTGCAACCTATTTCTTGGTATTTGCTTGGCGCAATTGCTAACTAATTTACATCATACATTTCTTACAATTATACACCACATTCCTTGTTTCAGTTTAACCTAATTCCCACATTTCCTCCTTCGAGTTTAAACTTCAAGTCCTGTATTTAGATCAGGACTTGCAGGGCAACAGGGGAAAGCTGTGTGATTACTTGGATGCAGTGCCTCAGCTTTACAAACTGTTCTCATTAGTGGCAACAATTGGAGCTACATCTGCAGGTGTAGAAAGGAGCTTCTCCTGTTTGAAGCGATTCAAGTCTTACACCCGTAACACAATGGGCCAAGGCCGTTTAAGCAGCCTAGCCCTGCTGGCCATTGAGAGGAAAAGGGTCAAGTCACTAGAAAGATGGCTAGTTGGTACGACAGGGTCACAGAGCATTTTCTTGAAAGAGCAGAATTTACGTATAAATAAATGGAAAATTTTTATGATGTAGGCCGAAAATGAGCTTCCAGTCTTTGAAAGACCAGCAGCCGCCACTGGTATAGGCCTAACTTTATATTACTTATATTTGATAGGCTACTTTAATGGAACAAGCCTTCAACCCATACATTTTCATAAACATAGTCTAATGTGTGATTTGTAAAATGACCATTCCTGCACTTACAGTATTTGATCCCAAGTCAAGCACTAAGCGGGAGAGAAAGAGAATTTGTACTACTAAACAGCAAGTATAGAGAGAGGAAAACAATTGTATGTCTCAATAAATTACAGAGGTAGAAAAACAATACCAGGCAATTTGTTTGCATAGAGAAATAGTTCAGCTTAATAGAGGTGTAGAATTTCGCTGCTGAGAAGACCCGCTTATAAAGCTACTGTATAAAAACAATTTCTTGATATAAAAAAAGATGTAAAATTGATTCATATAAGATAATGTTTCCCTGCACTAAGTAGTGTTTTGTTACACAAAAGCACCACCTAAAATTCATGATAATTATCAAAGACAAACCTGCTGATTTGCTATTTTCTGTTGAAATCAGATTTCGGTTCACATCAAATACAAATTAAAATTGCTATTTTTATGTAATGATGGTATGAATGCATATACTACCTGTTCTCATGGCAATACATGGGTAACCGTACGAAATGGAAATTTCACCGAATTACATAGACAGACTTGTTGATATGGCCATTCAAATGTGAACTTTCAAACGTATTGAATGGCCGTTCTACCGGAACATTTCCAAGAATAGACGAATTGGTTCCAATTTAAATGACTTGGGGAAAGTGTAGTTCAGACATTACATGCTAGGTTAGTAAGGTTAGGGTAAGGTGAGGTTAAGGTTAGAGTTAGGTTAAGGTCTACTGACTTTTTTCCCCTCCGGTTCGGTCTGGGGATAGATGGGAACGTGACTCGTACTGTGATATGTGCATTATGGCATGGCACGGTTCTCCAATGGAAAATGGGCAATAGAGACATACAGACAGACAGACATACATAGAGATATACATAGAGACAGACAGACAGACAGACAGACAGACAGACAGACAGACAGACAGACAGACAGACAGACAGACAGACAGACAGACAGACAGACAGAAACCCACCTCCCAGGTCTGACTCAGTCTGCTTACAGCTGGGTTGCTCATGCCCATGATGATGGCAAAGAAGGAGTTCAGGTTCTTATATTCTTTACAGCTGTTATAAAGATACATATGAGTTCAGGTTCTTATATTCTTTACAGCTGTTATAAAGATACATATGAGTTCAGGTTCTTATATTCTTTACAGCTGTTATAAAGATACATATGAGTTCAGGTTATTATACACTTTACAGCTGTTATAAAGAGACATGTGAGTTCATGTTATTATACACTTTACAGCTGTTATAAAGATACATTTGAGTTCAGGTTATTATATTCTTTACAGCTGTTATAAAGATACATATGAGTTCAGGTTATTATACGCTTTACAACTGTTATAAAGATACATATGAGTTCAGGTTATTACACACTTTACAACTGTTATAAAGATACATATGAGTTCAGGTTATTATACACTTTACAGCTGTTATACAGATACATTTGAGTTCAGGTTCTTATACGCTTTACAACTGTTATAATGATACATATGAGTTCAGGTTATTATACACTTTAC
>JACXGM010000079.1:44806-102862 GCA_016801145.1 Umbra pygmaea
CTTATATTCTTTACAGCTGTTATAAAGATACATATGAGTTCAGGTTATTATACGCTTTACAACTGTTATAAAGGTACATATGAGTTCAGGTTATTATACACTTTACAGCTGTTATACAGATACATTTGAGTTCAGGTTATTATACACTTTACAACTGTTATATAGATACATATGAGTTCAGGTTATTATATACTTTACAACTGTTATAAAAATACATATGAGTTCAGGTTATTATACGCTTTACAATTGTTATAAAGATACATATGAGTTCAGGTTATTATACCCTTTACAACTGTTATAAAGATACATATGAGTTCAGGTTATTATACGCTTTACAACTGTTATAAAGGTACATATGAGTTCAGGTTATTATACACTTTACAGCTGTTATACAGATACATTTGAGTTCAGGTTATCATACACTTTACAACTGTTATATAGATACATATGAGTTCAGGTTATTATATACTTTACAGCTGTTATAAAGATACATTTGAGTTCAGGTTATTATACACTTTACAGCTGCTATACAGATCCATTTGAGTTCAGGTTATTATACACTTTACAACTGTTATAAAAATACATATGAGTTCAGGTTATTATATACTTTACAGCTGTTATAAAGATACATTTGTGTTCAGGTTATTATACACTTTACAGCTGTTATAAAGATACATATGAGTTCATGTTATTATATTCTTTACAGCAGTTATAAAGAGACATGTGAGTTCAGGTTATTATACACTTTACAGCTGTTATAAACATACATTTGAGTTCAGGTTATTGTACACTTTACAGCTTTTATAAAAAGGCATATGAGTTCAGGGTATTATACACTTTACAGCTGTTATAAAGATACATTCGAGTTCAGGTTATTATACACTTTACAGCTGTTATAACGATAAATTTGAGTTCATGTTATTATACACTTTACAGATGTAATAAAGATACATATGAGTTCAGGTTATTATACACTTTACAGCTGGTATAAAGATACATATGAGTTCAGGTTATTATACCCTTTACAACTGTTATAAAGATACATTTGAGTTCATGTTATTATATTCTTTACAGCTGTTATAAAGAGACATATGAGTTCAGGTTTTTATACACTTTACAGCTGTTATAAAGATACATTTGAGTTCATGTTATTATATTCTTTACAGCTGTTATAAAGAGACATGTGAGTTCAGGTTATTATACACTTTACAGCTGTTATAAAGATACATTTGAGTTCATGTTATTATATTCTTTATAGCTGTTATAAAGATACATTTGAGTTCATGTTATTATATTCTTTACAGCTGTTATAAAGATACATTTGAGTTCAGGTTATTATACAGGTTTAGGCAATACTGGTTAGGGTTATCCACTAGGCCAAAGCTATATTTAGGAACAGTTAGGCTTTTGAAGTTAAGGTTAAAGTTAGGTTAAATGTATGGTTAGGGTTAGGTTTTATGGTGAAGGAATAGGGAATCTGGATTTCTGAATCATGGTTTGTCTCATTTCCGCATAAGCATAGAAAAACAAAAAAGTGAGTGTGAATAATAGTGAACTACAGGTTACTCACTGGGCAGCCATCTTGATGAACTTCTTCAGCAGCTGAACACGTTTGCTGAGCTGAGCACACAGGCAGAGCTCCGTGATCACCCACAGCTGGGTCTCATTGAACCTCCTGAGAAACAGGTCCAGGTTGGCTGTGGTCTTCTGGAAGTTCTGCCTCCCAAACGTGTGGTAGATCAGCTCATGCTGTGAAGAAAAATAATGAGTAAATCCTTTTGACTAAACCATAATTTAACATTGAAGATGGAAATCTATTTTTGAAAAGGGATTCTGTAAAAAATGCTGCACAGTTACAGAGACACACAGAAACACAGTTCCTAATATACACTGTAAAAATATATGTGAAAAAACAGTAATAAGTACTAGTTAATTGTTCCCATTACATTTTCAATTATTTTATAGACAGTTCCTTCAAGACAACAAATTTATTAACACAGTAGATGTCCATTACAATGTAATATCAGCTTTGTATGTTAACGGACATTTACTGTGTTTATAAAGTATTTTCTGTTATTGTGTTGAAGGAAATGTAGGTAAAATAATGGAAAAAATATTGGTATATTTGCTACCAGTACTTTTTACTGTTTTTTACGGAACAATTGTTTACAGTGTAGTATCAGGTTATTGAAGGTACAGTGTACACTGTAAAACATATCTGTGACAAAACAGTAAAAGTACCGGTAATTGTTTGCCAGTACTTTTTATATTATTTTATATATATTTCCTTCAAGACAATAACAGAAAGGACTTTATAAACACAGTAGATGTCCATTACAAAATTATATCAACTCTGCGTGTTAACGGACATTTACTGTGTATATAAAGTCTTTTCTGTTATTGTCTTGAAGGAAATGTAGGTAAAATAATAGAAAAAGTATTATATGTGTTTTTACAGAACAAAGTTTTAAAGTATAAGATAAAGTTAAAAACATTTACAGCCAAATTTATCTTTAGCACATATATTTTATCAAAGATTTATCAATATACGGTTGAGAGGAAATTCAGTATGTTGCACAATATCTTGAATATTAGTTAAATAAAACAACACTTCATTTTGAATAGGGTTCCATTTGGGACTTATAAAGTCTTTCCGGTTCCCTCAGCAGACTGACACACCTCGTGTACACAGTGAAAGAGCTCCCAGTCGTAGAGCGTCATCTGATAGGCCAGGTCTTTGGAGCTCATCAACTCAAAGCTGCCCAGGGATCCAGTGGTTGGCCCTTCCTGTTCTGGCAAGGGAGTCTGAAATATAGCACATACTTAATACACACTATCATCGTCAGTTGTGACATGTCATCCGTCAATATACAATTAACGCTTGTATGAAATACAGGGCCATTTTTATAGCTACAATGACAGGTATAATGCTATAACATGTCTGAATGAAATTATGACCTTAGGCCAGGGACCATTTGTACTTCAATTGAGAACAATGTGATTCGTTGAGACAGAACCAACATATGGAGCTTTTCCATGTTTTTCTGATGGGCACTTACGCACCAATGAATCAAGTTGATCCCTGGGGCAAACAAACAGACGGCCGTTGATGCTGAGTGTGGAGAAGACTGAAATATCGTTGGGTTTCAGCACCACTTTTTCTGTAGGAAAACAACACGAGAGATGTCAAAACACGATCTAAAACATTTGCATATTACATATGTCATGTTCCAAAAACACCAAACAACGTAAGGTGTTAAAAAGCCCTTATGTATTTCAGTTCCTTATCTGTACTTTAATATCGCCCATGCACTTGGACCGAAATCTAAGAGGAAGATATGATTATACTACAGAAATTTACTATCTGTGGTTACCAAAGCACTCTGCTGTCAGATAGACTGAAGAGTCTACATTTATGTTAGCAAACAACTGGAAACCTTGAACTAACTATGGCAGATGGGGCATCTACAATCATCTGAGAATTGAGTCCATATTGCTTGCAGTAAAACAAATAGCAGGAAATAGCTATATTTATGGGTAATATAATTAGGATCTCTCAGAATACAGAGATGTTGTGCTTCAAACTTCATTGACTTGGTTGTAGACACAGAAGAGGTCAACCAGAGCCAAACAGAAGTAATTTAACACACCCGGGCAGGGACACTAATATTTTCACAGCAAGAACCAGCTAAAGTCATCCACTGGGGTTTGTTGAATCGTAAGAGTTGAAGCCAGAACAACAATATTGCCTCAAGGATTCCCCTGCCCTGGTCTGCTGCAGGCCACAACCCCATGGCCAAAAGCCAATATATTCACTTTAAATCAGCCTGTGATCACAAAGCATCACAGCATCTGTAAATAACCATGTGTGAAGAGACTGTTTGGCTCTGCCCTCGTTTGATTAGCGTGTGGCTGTGGCCCTTCTCACCTCCGGCCGAACTGAGGCTGACCAGGACGAGTTCCCCTGCTGAACCTAGCTTGTCGGCCACAGCGTTGATGACCTCTCTGACTGAGGCAGCCACAGGGACTCGGATGGTGGTGTAGGTGTGGTCACTGCAGTACACCTTGAACAGGACTGTACCGAGACAGAGCAGAGAGTCAAGTCAACGAAGGGAGGTAGACAGAACACAAGCATCTGGTTGGCATGTCTATGCTACGCTGCCCTTCACTTAAGCAATAAAGCTGGAGGGAATGTAATATATGGCGAATACACCCCCACTTTGAGCTATTCTAAGACACAAGGAACTGCAGAGTGCCTGGATACAACACTTGACCATATACCCAAAACCTCCACAATGACTTATTGCTATTAAAAACTGGTTACCAACGCAATTAGAACAGCAAGTTGCAATGTCATACACATGCTATACATTCTCTTATAAACCCAGTAGTTTTGAATTCTGAACGCTGAATGGCTGATAGCTGTGTTATATGTAAGGAATAAAGCATGAGGAGGTGGGGTACAGTATATGGCCAAATATCATGACTAAGAGCTGTTCTTAGGCACAACGCATTGCGGAGCCGTGGTATATTGGCAATACATCCCAAACACCAGAGATGCTTTATTGTTATGTGAAAACAAAATACCCATGATATCCTTCTCATATACCATCAGCCAATCAGCATTCAGGATTCAAAACACACAGTTGATAAGAGACAGTATAACATGGGTATGACATCCAAGGACATAGGAGCAGGGGGGGACGGTGGGGTTGTTAGAGGCAGGTAATATGGTCCCCAATGTTAAAGGGAGGTAATGTGATCCCCCCAAAAATAAGAGCAATTTCTATTTTTTCATATGTTTTTCTTCCATTTTCTCCCCTCCCAGTTGGTCTTGTCCAATTCCCACTGACCCTGCCTCAGGTCAGTAGATCTGCAACTCTGTGGACGGATGCATGATGGTGAGGGGCGCTCACATGGTTCATCCAAGAACAGCTTGTCTTTGCGAGGCAGCAACTTAGCCCACTACGCCACGCGGACCCCCATAATAACAACAATTTGCTCAAAATATATTGTGCCCCCCTCAATATCAAACTTGCTCCAACACCCTTGATGACATCACATAACATTGTATTGGTCCAATTGCATTGGTAACTGTTTGTTGGCCATATACCACATCCCCTCATGCATTATTTCTTGAATATAGTACAACTTTCAACCAATCAGCATTCAGGGTTAAACCGTTTATATAGTATAGTGCAGAAGCCTCAGTGGTTCAGAGACAGACTTGTAGTCAGAAGGGTTTGATTCCCGACTGAGCCAAATGTTGTTGTATCCTTGGGCAAGACACTTTACCCTAATTGCTCCCAGGTCATTGCTGTAAATAAGAAATTGTTCTTAGTCAACTCACCTGGTTAAATAAAGGTTAAAAAAATAATAATAAAAAAATGTTGCTCTTGTCTAACTTCTATCCTGCATGATGTCACATGCTGTATATCATCCAAACTTACTCTCGTCATCACTCTTGATGGGCTGTCGTTTCTGCATCTTGTCATCGCCCATGCTGAACTGCCGTAATAGGACTTTACGCTGGAACAGGACAGCCAGACAATTGGGTTTGTTCAGCAGCATACAGCAGGGAGGGGAGATAGAGTTTGGTCTGACAATGAAAAGAATAGCAAAGAACACAACTGCACTGTCCAGGTCACAGCTGGTTCACATACCTTTTTTAGAGAGGATCTGGCATTGTCTGAGCTGAAAAGGTCAATAAAGGCAGATTACACCATTAAGCAGCGTTCTGCCAGTACTAATGAGAAACAGGTACTCAAATCAGAAATCAGATTTGAGCCACAATCACTGAATACCGTTGGCTTCTATAACCAAGAACAATACAACGTTTTCAAATATAACAGTCAAATAATAACATATACACTTACTAGTTTTTGACAATCTTCTCTAACTCTGGGATTTGATCTTTCAGAGCAGGTATCACGCTGGCATCGTCAGATACCGACTCAAAGAACTCCTAGAAATTACAGATCACCAACACAGAGGAGCACCAAAATGAGCTCAAACTAATGTGCATTAAAGCGAGATTACTAACGTTATTACACATTCACATTCACACAAAAAACACCAAGCTGAATAAAGCATGAAAAGCTAATAAAAAAAGGTATTATGAAAAATACATCATCTGCATCTCCGATCGATAACAGTCCCCATGGTGCGTTAACAACAGGCGTTGACAACCAGTGAAATGCTTACTTACAAACTGAAGTAAGTCCAATAGAAAAGATAAGTAAGAAGTTAAATACAGAAAGCACATGTTCAGTACATAGTAAGAGTGATGTCAACGGCACTGTATTCCCATTCAACGCTTGACCATTGACGGTAGCTCCACTGACCTCCAGAAAGGAGAGTGAGCTGTCCTCCTCCAGCAGATGATCTCCGTGGACTCTGGCCCAGTGCAGCACCATCCTGACCACTCTCCTCTTGTTGTTCAGGGCGTAATCCAGACGCTCCTGTTCTGAGCCCTGGGAGGCGTCGGCGTGGTAGGTTCAGTGTTGTTAGGGACAGAAACATGTAGTGTTTACAGCTTGACCAACGCTCAGCTTAGTCCGGTAGGGCTATTACAGTATGTATGCAGTGACTCAGATTAGAACTGCAGATTTAGATAAAGTTTAGACTGTTGGAAGGTGATGAGCAACATTGCGTTTTGACCTGGATGTGTAATGTTTTATTTATATGTACTTAATCTCTAAGTAGAATCACTATTATACCTCAGTTCGCCATGACATTCCATGATTAGGTCAGGTGATTTTGATGGGGCACAGTATGTATACAGACAGCACATGACATAGTACACAATATTCGGGGACCGTTTTTTAGCTCAATAGCGCTACATTCCAAAAACCAGTGGCCAAAATTGCGGACTGCATCTTTAAGTGGACGGGAGACCTGGTCCTAGAACAACAGCACTCCTATTATCAGACACTCCATGCCAGTACAAACAGGAAACAAGTACGGAACAGAAGAAATTGAACCCTATTATTCCCTTCTATTTCAATTTCTTTGTGACTGAAAGGATATTGGGCCATGAGCGCTGGGCACAGCTCACTGTTGGGGATGAAGACACAGTGCATGAGCACAAAGTCGTCCAGCGCGGGGTCTGCGGGACCCAAAGGAGACAGAGAGAGATTAGGGAGAGTGAAGAAATAACGAAGGGAAATAGAAAGAAAGAAAGAAAGAAAGAAAGAAAGAAAGAAAGAAAGAAAGAAAGAAAGAAAGAAAGAAAGAAAGAGAAAAAGACAACAAAGAAAGATGGGTAAACTCTGATGCCAGATGAAAGGATGCCAGACTAGCGAAGCCAGCCAGCAGGCTGACAGTATTACAGGCCTGATCACACAGAGCGGCTGGCTCTGTCATCACAGACGCCTGAGACATGAAAGCAGCCAGGACAGTCCCCGGTACCAAGCATAATTAGCTCAGATCTGAGCAGCGCTGCTAGCATGAACAAAAAAGGTCAATGTGATGGATGGCTGCACTCTCTCTAAACAAGAGCACAAATACAACACCTCTATCTATGTTACATTGAATATAACATTGGTTTGAAATAATTGTTTCTCTGAATTAAAATGCTATTGTCAGCAGTGGCAGTAGATGGCTTTGAAAGAAATGTGAACCATTATACCTGATTCGTTGAGGTCAGAGTCCAGACGCATCATTTCCAGGAAGTGTTCCAAAATCTTTTCGGGTGTCCCCGACATCACAGTATATCTAAAGTAAAAGTGAATTATATTCTTTAGAAAGAAAGTCTTGTCTTCTGCTAATGCCCACTGAGTTTCTTATATATATCACACCATTAGGCTGGTTCTTTTGAACAGTCATTACCACATTACATGAGAACATTCATTGGAGATAGGAATCCAACGGGAAGAAAGTTGACTATGGAGGGAAATATAGGCTTGTGACACCTTCATGTTTTTCATTTGTGCCAGTAGTTGAAGAACATGAAGACGAACTTTAGGGAGAAATGTGGACCCATGGGAAAGGCCTTCACTCGTTACATTTATGTGTGTGTTTCGATTACTGACAGCATCCTCTAATAACAAGCGTATGGTTATTCTGCAACCTTATTCTGCACTAACTAGTAGCTAACAAACATCTGCATCCTCCATTAAGAGTACATAGTAGCCAACACATCAGCAGCCTCTATTCAAGCTAGTCACTGATAGACACCTGCAAATCCTACAGTACCACTAGTTGGTAGTAATACACATCTGACTTTAAAATAGTAACTAGAACCTAATAAACACAAGCCTTCTATCTGGTAACTAACAAACATCTACAGCCTCTAATGGGATATTTCACCTCAGGCCAGAGGACGTAGAGTTGTCATTCATAACTGGATTTTATTTCATGACCCAGTCCCTCCTCCCAAGGCAGATATTTAATAGTCTTCCCATCAGATAGCTAGCTACATAACTAACTTTACATTGTGCCACAAAATGGATTTTCATTATTATTTTATGCATTCATTTTTTGGAAATAATCTTTGTGATATTAACCCAGACATGTTTGAACTTAGGCTATAACGCAAAGGATTTGAGATAATCTAGTTTAACTGCTTTCTCCTGCTGATAACACTAACTTCTATCTCATTTATATATGGATCTACAGGTGACTATATCTTACATACTAAACTCACTTCCCCTCATAGTACAGTATACACCTTCGAGAGACTCAACCCAACACAGATCCTCTAAGAACTTTCCTAGAATGCCCTCTATGGTCACATGAACACGCAACAGGAGGGCAAAAGACTGAAGGGAATGAGGTCATTTGAGATTTAGCCAGAGAATATTTAAAAGAAACATCCCACATGCACTACAGGGGTATCTTACACTCCCACATTCTCATAGCGGGCATTGAACAGGGCTACTATATTTGGTATTTCAATGGTGAGGCGATGAGAAGCTGAACCAGTAGAGGTAGCTCAGTACTTGTAATGGGAGGAGGAAGTGATGGAGCCGTGGGTGGAGCTGTGACTGCTACTCGGGCTCTTCTCCAGGACGAGAACGTCCTGGTCATGCTCCTTCAAACGGACCGTGTTGGCCTCCACATCCTGGACATGGACACAAACAACACACACACCCCGATAAGCACATAAATCAATCACGGTGTGGAAATAAATCATACTGGTGTGTTTGACTACCATTGTCATCCCTACTGAACACAAAGGTTTGTTGTCTGCATTGAAATATTTCAGAAAAATAAATGAACAGATGAGTGAGCCTGCAGAACATGTCTACAGTTCATGCACCACGAGGCCATCCTCCAAAATGGCAATTATGAAGCCAGTCGAGCCTTTGCTAGTTCACATGCAGAGGTTGCACTGGAACATTCCCTCTGAAGCGTAGTCCTGTAAGTATTGTGGATTAGTCTGACAGAGAGAGTGAGAGGTCAGCAGTCAGACAGGCTGTAGCCCTAATGGTACCACCTTCCCTGTGTAGTGCACTCATTTTGACCAGGGCACATTGGATATAGGGTGCCATTTTGGATTCATCCTGTGTCTGGCCAGAGCCAACAGGAGATAAACAGAGGATGAGGAGAAATGAGGGTCTGATCAGATGGATAACTACCGTTCATCCTCCCAGTGCACACAGGCACATCCTATTAAAGCACAGTGAGGGCACATGTAGGCCAGGGTGAACAGGATGGGCGGAGAGTGACAATAGGGTTTATTCACTCTGCCAAAAACATTTACGTTTTTGGGAAGATTGAATAAAAAACTAATGTTCAGTCAAATATAAAAACTTTGGGGACAAAACATTTTACACCTACTGTATATGGTGTTTGGGATAAACGAGTATATCCCAGGTTAACATCTGATGGTTTGGCCTTAGAGGTTATTCTGTATCTATTCTACAGCATTTGCCTCCTTTGAGCCTAACATTGCAATTAATAATAAATTAATAATATTTATTATTATTATTAATAATAATAGTTCTTTAGTGCAGACACCTGTCAATGTGACAGACAGCAATTAAATTATTCAAGACCTGCAATGCTCAACCAGAACCAATAGAGGGCGACTGTACGAATGAACACACAGTGGAATTTCACTCAGTTAAGTTTGTAGATGTGGAAGAACTCCTACAGAACTACTACAGAAAACACACTCTGAGGATTCTGTTGAAGTCCTCCTTGTCCACACGTAGGAAGTGGCAGTTATCCTCTCGTAGGACAATGGAGGCGGCACGAGGTGCATCATTGACCAAGGCAAGTTTCCCAAAGTCGTCTCCTTCATGCAGCGTGCAAACAACCCCCTGGGTTAAACAAAATAAAAAATCATACATTGATTGTCAGTGTGATAAAGAGCAGATGAGGAAAGCATACAATACAGGTTTGCACTATGATATTTGTCTGTTTTTCAAGTGTCATTTTTTCAAAGAACCATTTACAGTAGCATGCAAATGTTTAGGCACCCCTGACAATTTCCATGGTTTTCATTTATAAATAATTGGGTGTTTGGATCATATTGCACATTTTCTGTTAATCCAATGAACCTCATTTCACTACTGAAATATTACTGTTTCCTTCAGTTTTTTGATAGATCAAAATGAAATTGCTGATCCAAACACCCAATTATTTATGAATGGAAATCATGGAAATTGTCAGGGGTGCCTAAATTTTACATACGACTGCACATGTATATATTTCATGCAGACATACAGTACATACGCTACTACACATTCATAGCTCCCAAGCTAATAGCAGGTCTAATATTTTTTTATGTCTTTAACGGCACTGTTATGTGTTGTCATGTGTTTGATGTTTTATGTGGAACCCAGGTAGAGTACAGTAGCTGCTGCATGTGCAATAGCTAATGAGGACCCTATAATAAAGAGTGAATAACTGTGTTCTGTGACCTAGGGTGGTAAGCTGCTGCCTCATGTGCACATGTACTGCTGCAGCATGGGTCTAAATCCAGCCCACTGCTTTTTAACCAAAACAATGTATTCTATCTTTAAAAAAATATATGTATGAAAACTGTTCAAATACATAGATACGTGAGATGAAAAGTGACATTTAAACAGATTTATTTCTGGATGAAATGGAAAAGGTTTTACCTTTCCATAGATTATCACATTTACAGAGCCCTTTAGGATGATGTACCAAGATGTTCCTTCCTCCCCCTGATTGAACACTGTAGGAGAAAGATAACAACATGTAAAAAGCAGAAATGCTTTACCGCCAAACATCCAACATTATTTATATATCTATGCATTGAGTTAAAACCTATCTG
This sequence comes from Umbra pygmaea, assembly GCA_016801145.1. Taxonomy (NCBI): domain Eukaryota; kingdom Metazoa; phylum Chordata; class Actinopteri; order Esociformes; family Umbridae; genus Umbra; species Umbra pygmaea. The sequence goes on from JACXGM010000079.1 coordinate 56,055, forward strand.
GTGGAAAAACATACATAGGGTTGTTTACAATACATGTGTTCCACCTACGAAGAAAATACCTTAATAAAACAATGATTAGCTTGAAAAAGATGTTACAATTCCAGGTTCCACTACTTACATACAGTTCCTCCTTTGGCATGGGACTCAAATATCAGGACACCGGCTAACTCCCTCTTTACCTGCAGAGGCAGTGAGGAAACAGTAATTCATGTAACAACATCAGAGGCAGTGAGGAAAAAGTCATTAGTGTAACAAAGTCAGAGGCAGGGAGGAAACAATTGTTTGTGTAATGACATCAGAGGCAGTGAGGAAAAAGTCATTAGTGTAACAACATCAGAAGCAGTGAGGAAAAAGTCATTAGTGTAACAACATCAGAAGCAGTGAGGAAAAAGTCATTAGTGTAACAACATCAGAGGCAGTGAGGAAAAAGTCATTAGTGTAACAACATCAGAAGCAGTGAGGAAAAAGTCATTAGTGTAACAACATCAGAGGCAGTGAGGAAAAAGTCATTAGTGTAACAACATCAGAGGCAGTGAGGAAAAAGTCATTAGTGTAACAACATCAGAAGCAGTGAGGAAAAAGGCATTAGTGTAACAACATCAGAGGCAGTGAGAAAAAAGTCATTAGTGTAACAACATCAGAGGCAGTGAGGAAACAATTGTTTGTGTAATGACATCAGAGGCAGTGAGTAACTAGTCATTCATGTAACAACGTTAGTGAGGAAACATTAAGGGGGTGGCATTATATACACTGCGTTCCAAATTATTATGCAAATTGTGTCATAAACATTAAATATTTTGTTTTTCAATCAAACTCATGGATGGTATTGTGTCTCTGGGCTCTTTGGATCACTGAAATCAATCTCAGATACCTGTGACAATTAGTTTGCCAAGTGAGACAAATTAAAGGAAAACTACTTAAGAAGGATGTTCCATATTATTAAGCAGGTCACAGGTTTCAAGCAATATGGGAAAGAAAAAGGATCTCTCTGCTGCGGAAAAGCATCAAATAGTGCAATGCCTTGGACAATGTATGAAAACATTAGATATTTCACGAACGAACCTGAGCGTGATCATCATACTGTGAAGTGATTTGTGGCTGATTCAGAGCACAGACGGGTTGGTGCAAATAAAGGCATAATGAGGAAGGTTTCTGCCAGACAAATTCATCGGATTAAGAGAGCAGCTGCTAAAATGCCATTACAAAGCAGCAAACAGGTATTTGAAGCTGCTGGTGCCTCTGGAGTCCCGTGAACCTCAAAGTGTATGATCCTCCAGAGGCTTGCAGTTGTGCATAAACCTACTTTTCAGTCACCCCTAACCAATGCTCACAAGCAGAATTGGTTGCAGTGGGCCCAGAAATACATGAAGACAGATTTTCAAACAGTCTTGGTTACTGATGAGTGCCGTGCAACCCTGGATGGTCCAGATGGATGGAGTAGTGGATGGTTGGTGGATGACCACCATATCCCAATAAGGCTGCGACGTCAGCAAGGAGTTGGCAGAGTCATATATTGGACCAGAATCATGAGGCGAGAGCTGGTAGGTCACTTTAGGGTCCCTGAAGATGTGAAAATGACCCCCGGCAAAGAATATAGAGTTTCTGACTGACCACATTCTGACTGACCCCTGTGTCATTGGTTGCTATGGGCATAACAGGAGAGAAACTCATGGTGTGGCCCCCATCCTCCCCTGACCTCAACCTTTGGAGTATCCTCCAGCAAAAGATCTATGAGGGAGGCAGTTCACATTAAAAAAGCAGCTCTGGGAGGCTATTCTGACATCCTGCAAAGAAATTCAAGCAGAATTTCTCCATAAACTCACAAGTTCAATGGATGCAAGAATTGTGAAGGTGATATCAAAGAAGGGGTCCTATGTTAACATGTAACTTGACCTGTTAAGATGTGTTTGATTCAAATAGCTTTTGATTTCAGTAAATATGACCTCCTAATGCTGCAAATTCAACAAATTTAAATGTTAAGTTCTTTACAACCTATAAAATGTTTTGAAACTCTGTTCTGCATAATAATTTGGAATGTATTGGATGGTTTGTTCAATGAAATTTGACTTATACCCTAATGGTTGGTGACTTGAAAATTATACTGACTGTCATTTGCATCAACTATTTAGGAAAATCAGTGTAAAACAGTATTTGCATAATAATTTGGAATGCGGTGTACAGTCGGTCATTCATGAAACAGAATCTGCACTCACAGTAATGGAGAGGTGCGATAAGGCCTTTATATGGAGCAGTTCCTCATAGATGATCTCCAAATCATCGTCTGTCCGCTGCCCTGGTCTGAAGAAATAAAAAATAAAAAATAATCATTTAATTTTGAATACAATTTAATCTATTTACGTAAAACAGTACTGTCGCTTTTGTTGCATCAGCTTAGCACTCTGCTCACACTTAGCCTTTTTCCTAAACCAAACCTTCAAGACCTGTTGAAATGTAGATGTAATATAACAGCAGGTGGCGCTGTCTGTAATAACGCCTTACTGTTTCCTCAGGATCATGCGCATGTGGGCATCAGGGCCGATCTGGGAGAGGAGCAGGAGGGTGTCCTGCAGTTCTTCTTCGCTCTCTCTCATCTCATCTTGGGTGGGAAACGGCGCGTCCTCCTGCTCATCATCCAGGAAGCGATAGAACAGATACTTATCCTGGAAAGTCAGCTCCTGGTCCACTTCAAGTCAACACACACAACACAGGAGAAATATAATATTTGTGTACTCAAAAAAGATTATAGCTCTTTATCTTATTCCTTCAAAATGCCTCAGAAACGTAGGGCGAGACAAACATCTTGGCTGTCATGCCTCAGTGTGTACCAGTGGAGGCCGGTGAAACTTATATTCAAGTCTAATAAGTAAATGGAATTGTATCTTGTACTGGGTTTTATGGGAGAAAGAGAGAGAGAGAGAGAGAGAGAGAGAGAGAGAGAGAGAGAGAGAGAGAGAGAGAGAGAGAGAGAGAGAGAGAGAGATGTTGTCTCACCGTGGTTCAGAACACCTTCCTCCAGCAGCACCTGCCACATGCCCACCGCCTGAATGCGTGAGTGAACATAGGAGCTCTGCTGCAGCTGCCAATCAACCAGCTCCGCCCCCACACAGCACTGCCTGCAGGACGTACAAATGTGTCAGTACACACATTAACACAGACCCTGGGGTACTCGTTTTGACATGCATGGTAGGTGTGCTAATATACGTGACTGGTAACTGTACTAATATACATGACTGGTAGGTGTACTAACATACATACTGGTAGGTGTAGTAGTATACATGAATGGTAGGTGTACTGGAATACATGCCTGGTACAGTAGGTGTACTAATCTATATGACTGGTAAGCAGGAGTGTAGATTTAGGAGGCGGGGGGGCTGGAGATTTCATGACCCCCCCCCATATATTAGAGACAGGTCAATTTGACCTCCCCTGGAAAATGAGAAAATCCTATTGACCAATGTCCCCTGACCCCCTCATTCAATATCACACACAAACCTACACCCTTGCTGGTTGCCATGGTAATCTCCATGCTAACTGGGACTCCCCAACCCACCTGTAAGTGTTTAGGTGGTACTTCCTATCTCGGATCATGTGGGGAGCTCTGGAGAGAATGGCGTCACGTAAAACCTTCCCCGCTCGCAAGATCTTCTCTGATGGAACCTGCGGGGAGGGATTAGAGGGCTGGAAAGGAGGCAGAACTTTCCAATGGACTGAAGTTGTCACACAAATACACAGCTGTAGGCCTCTGCTGACATCATGATCATTACTACCTGAGATACAGGTTTAGGATGGGCTTTGGCTGGGCTTTCAATGGCTGATTTCTGAAAAACAAAATGAAATGAAAATGACATGAAGACAAACAAAGACACACAGGAAAACTCTGACTATATAGTTAACCAAAAAATGAGGGTAAGTGATGAGAAGAAAATGGGAGTCGGTTTGATATGAAATTGTGGTAAATGGTTACATTTCACCCTCCCTATGTTTTTCAATGATGACAGAGATTAGGACCTTGTCTCGAGGTCTTCTCACTGCTAACAACCTCCACTGTCACTCGGGCCCCAATAAATGGTCAGTTATTTACTGGATTCACTGGTAGCTGTCTGCTGTCAGCACTTGCATCAAAACCCTTGGGCCCACAGCACATCTTAGACGAATCATGAAAGGATGTGATATGTGTGAGCTAGAAACGTCCATAGTGCAGAAATATAAAAGTCCATACTAGAAAATCACACCGTGCACTATAGACCACACATTAAGACTGCTGTTCAAACTCCACAAATCCCCTTTTGTTAACATCGCACCTTTCACGTTGAAGACCAGCACTAACATAGATATTTACCCTTGATCTCCCCCATTCGTCATCAACACCTTCACCCTATACATATAATGTAGTAATAACACCATACTCCAAACGATTTGACCTTCTACATATTACAAATGGGTGCTGCAGATGGGCGTAAAATTACATGAGATGATAAACTTCAATGCAGTTTAATGGGGGCCACGATGGTGACATTTTAAGTGGATTCTACAAGCACAAGTGATCATTTGGACTCATTAAGATTACATGGACTATAGCATGTGCACTTACAGTACCATACAGCCTGTAATTGCTCTGAATTCCCATCTTCAATTTATTACTGTGGGAATTGATCCAATATTTGCCTTTAAGAATGGACCAATTATTCATACGTTGTCTATTCACTTTTAAGATACAGTAATGCAGGTTTGAATTATACACAAAAAAGCAGCACAACTGTAAAGAATTCAGAATATATGAGCTAGGCAATATTAACCAAAAATTTGTAGACAATACAACCATATGTTCAAACATTCATTAACATATTGTTTTTTTTCTCCCCTCCCAATTGGTCTTGTCCAGTTCCCCACTGACCCTGCCTTGTCAGCAGCTCTACAACTCCTTGGAAAGATGCAATGCAGCAACTTAGCCCAATACCACCTTGCGGAACACGCAATCATCATAGTATAACACCAAGTAAATTAAACTTCAGGGATATCAATCTCTCCAGTTAGGAAGAATAAGCTATTGTGAATCAATGTCACCTGTTTACGTGAAATGACAATGCCCTGCCTCATGTGGCCAGAGTGTGTAGGCAGTTCCTGGATGATGAAGACATTGATTCCATTGACATTCCCCAGACCTGAATCCAATTTAGAACTTCTGGGACATTATATATCATTGCATCTGCCGCTGCCAAGAAGCACCACAGACTGTCCAGGAGCTCACTGATGCCCTGATCCAGGTCTGGGAGGAGATCCCCCAGGACACCATCTGCCGCATCATCAGGAGCATGCCCAGATGTTGTCAGGAGTGCATACAGGCACGTGGGGCCCATACACACTACTGAGTCACACTAAACGCATGTTGGAACAGCCTTTGATTTCAATTGTTCACTTCGATTTTCGCTGTGTGTTTGAATCCAGCCCTTTTTGATTTGCATTGACCGTTGTTACGTAATTTTGTTCTCAATACATTACACAATATACAGTCAAGATTTTGATCTTTACTATGTTTCGTTCATTTAGACCCGATGTATAATTTGAGTGTTCCTTACATTTTTTGCAGCGGTGTATTTTGTCTGTAGTTCTTTGTATTGCACACATTTTGCCTGGATGACTAATAAAAAAAAGAAATACACATTGTTCAAGAACAAAGGCAGCCACATAATAAATCATGAGCCGCCTTCAGACTCAGCACCATGCTGTCTGCATCGAGGTCAGGAAGTTACAACGGGGTTGAGAGGTACTGGGAACTATTAGGGACATGATGCACACCAACGGAAGACAATTCTCAGTCGCCGCCTTGTTTATATATAGTAAAACTTTAAACAAACTCCACATTCCAGACTCTTGGAGCTTCTGGTAACTCCAGAGGATGTTGTTAGATCAGGGTCTACGCAAGCAGACAGTAGATAGGCGTAAATAACCAATCTTGGCACTCTGTGCCATTTACAACAGCGCTCAATCAGGATGTTATTCACTTCAAATGAATTGGTTACTGATCTCTCATACATGAGACGAGTAGCTGGTCGTGCACTCAAGGGTTTGTTCTTGGGATGCCCAGATTAAAGGCTCGCTGATCTAGTCACAGATTGCTATCTGGATGATGTTGGTGGACAGTGTTTGATGGTGAACATTGACAGCGATTGGATCGGTAAGGATGGTCTAGTTTGGTTATTCAGAAGATGACTGTACCTCATTAAGATGCTTAGAGATGGAGCCAAACGAGTTGATGCTTATGGTTTCTTTGTCAGGCATTCCTGAAGACAAATACACAAAATGAAAGTTGTAGCTGTTCTTATAACATGAAGTCTGTGTTAAAATCCAAAGCAAAACAAAAAAGATCCAGTCAGTATTTCTTTTCAGGCAGATGTTTAGCCAATATCTGTCTGGAATACAACATTGGTGCATTTTCACAAGCATACTGTGAATACATAATCTCTGTGAAGTGATGATTGTGTCAACGAGAATCTCTGTGGGAAGCTACATAGTTTCATCCGACCGTAAACTTGGGAGATTTCTACAGAAGGAAGTGTGAAGGGGAGCCTTTGCCCGGCAGGAAATGCATCATAAATCATATCACTTCAAAATCTTATCTGAGGAGAAAATACACAGATATTCTTAGGCTCCACTTTCACACTGCTGATATCAACATTTTCATAGTTAAGTGGAGAGGTGGGACAATGAGGAGAATTTAAAGATAATTTATTTAAAGATAATGTAACTGTATTTCTACTCACTGTCATTGCTGGGTCCACCACTTTCCATAACGCCATAAGGAGGAGCTAGCAGCCCGGCCATGCACTGACGGTACGTCTAAAGACAGAAGACACATTATTAGACGTGGTGGAAAGACCCACAAGCCAAACCTCAACACAGCTCTATCGAATTCAATCCAACAAAGTTATCCAAATTATTGTGACTTCTGTGACCTGGTGCTGTCAATTGCTACACCCAATAACTTACATTGTAGTTGTATTGTCTGTAATGGATCTGTGTTTGACTCAGTAAGCCATTCCCCTTCTAACAGACATGGCTAGAGACATCCAGGTGTCCATTAGGAGCATTCAGCAACTCTTGAACTTCAGCCCCTCATTCAAATGACCCTTCATCTACCCACTAGGTCCCGGTGAAGTTTAAAAGGGAAAATAAGTACACATTTCATGTAGGTCATTTGAAGTAAAAGCCTTTTACTATACAGTACAGTAGGTAGCTGAAGTACATTCAGGACAACATGCTTCCAAAACCACAGAAAGGAATGACAAACGATCCGTAAACATGTTGTCCCCCGCTTTGTCTGTTCATGGGGAAATGCATTTAGACATTGTTGAGTTACATTGAGTTGTTTTGAATGAGTGGACCTCTTTAGATAAAAAACCATATGCATGTTGTTGAATACCTAGCTGTTTTACTAACTAGTGTTGTTTTGAATGAGTAGGCACGTTTACAAAAAATACTAAGTAAAGCACTGATCTGGGAATGTACTGGCAACTCTGGGATCCACAGACCGTCAGTTTTCAGTTGAACTTCGGCAGAGGGTGAGGATAGTGAGTGGATTTACCCAAATACATCTATGCAAGCACACGTTACTTTTTAGGTCAACATAATTATTATGCATTTACATTTTATTTTATATTTTAGTCATTTAGCAGATGCTCTTATCCAGAGCAAATTACAGTAAGTACAGAGATATCCCCCTGGAGCAATGTAGGGTAATGTTGAGCCATCTGACGCCCATTTTAAACTTCCATTATACATCGTTGTTGAAAAGTAGATTAGACTGTTGTTTTGAATCAGTAGGCACAGTAAAATGCAATGGAGAGCCGCGGGGGTTCGAACCGGCAACCTAGCCAGCATGGGTACCAGCTTTGACAATTTAAATTTTCAAATTTTCAAATATTTTTTCAATAATATCCATTTCAAACAAAGGTCCATGCAAAGAAACAAATGCAAATTATACCTACAGTACACCCCCCCATACCCCACACCGCTCAACAACACTCAACCTGCCCTACACAGCAGCCAATTAAAATTTTCATTGATCTTCTAGGTTGCTGAATGGGCTAATCAATGTAATTATGAAACTCTCACTCAAGTATAAGACACATCTCTCACCACAATTTTGGGGAAAAAAATCCTTTCCAGATTCTGATGTAACAGCTGTGGCATGCTGTACATGTGAACAAACAAAAACAAACTAACCCATGTACATTAGAACAAACAAATACTGTTCCATTGTCCAAAATAATATAAACTATACATGCTTGCTTTTGAGCCATATTAAATCATAGTGCGGCAAGAGGATATGTTGATCTGTCTTTACAAAATATCTGTGATTACAACAGATTACCGTACATCAAGAATCAAAAAGACTGTCTCTCAATGCACATGGAGACACACACAAACACACACAAAAAAATTTAAAACCTGTAAAAACCTACCGCAACCCTAATTGTAACTTTTCCTAAACCTAAACCCTAAAAAAACTGGGTTAGTAAAAATGTGAACATTCTTGTTCAGGTATGTACGCAGGCAGAACATACAGACAGTTCTAGTGGTTTCATGGTTTACATTAGTTGGCCAAGCTACAGCGTGTACGCTCCACAGACTCCAACTGTACAGTTTTAGCCTCAGCCCATATCGGTTAGTGAGCATTAGTTCAGTCGTCCTACACGTACTCCGAGGAATCAGAGCATGACAATAAGGCTATGAGTGGCTTATACTGCAGCCGAACAACTCTTATAATATAAAATATTATACCAATGTCATTTCAAACACTGTATCTGAACTCATCACTGCAAAGTGTATGAAAGAAATAATAATTTTCGGCATAGTGCGCTTTTAACTTGATTCACTAGAGTTTTCAAACAATATAATTAAAAGAAATCATCAATCAATCTTAATATTGATTCCTGGAATAGATTATTGTTAAATCAATACACTATAATAGACAGTGGTAAGAGACTTCCTACAACAGGTCAATGGACAAAAAAATATAAAAAGCTAAGAGCCTTGTTAAATAATGTTCAGCAGTTGGTTAAGATGAATTTAGCAAAATATTTATGGTGTCATCCATTTACATCTAGTTGGTCACTACAGAGCTAATGAAAGCCAAACTGAAACAGTCATTTGTTACCAGATGGCAGGTTTCTTCCAGTGGTTGAATTCTAAACTCAATTCCACCCACAGATAATCACTTTAGATCCCCTAAGAGACAAACCACACCCTCACCCACCCCCAATTAAGAAGCCTTTAAAACATGTCTCGATGACCTCAGATTTTAAAAGCATTTCTCAATGTGGTCCAATAGACTAATTGACTAAGTTAAAGAAATAAGTCAATTTGCACCAGCAATCCTGAATCTACATTATTATTTGAGAATATTGCCAATCTTGGATCTGACCTTAATTGTCATATTTGTCTGTGATTTAATATAACTACATCTGCATTAGCACCAAAGAAAAACGCCCCTAGGAACAGTTACTCTAGAAAATATTGTGTTGACAATTCACTTAATTGAGACAAAAAGGAGCATCCAATGTAGACGAGATGCTTCCAACACTTAAATGATCTGAATGGGCCACTAAGTTTGTCCCCTGAGGGAGGATCTGGGAGGGAGAGAGGCTGCGGTCGGAGAGAGACAGATGGCTGGGGCTGAGGCGTCATGCCCATTGAAACTGAGGACACGTGCCCCTCCGATTTTGAGCCAAGTGGATTTTCCTTTTAATATCTGTATTTGTGGGCACATGTTTTCCCGTGTTGTACACACTATGCCCCCTTAAAAAAATCGGTGAATGACTCCTCTGGCTGGGGTGTTGTTTTAGACGGGAATTATCCAAACTATACACTGGCCTCAAAACAACTCTATTGATATGGGGAAATTTCAAATTCACTATGCGATGAGTCCTTTTGTCAGGAAATACTTATTTTTAGGTTACTTCAGATGTAACCTCCTGGCAAAAAACAGCGTAGTTATGACATCATATATAATGTACGGTATATTTTATTGATCTTTCTCAGACAAAGAGTGGGGTGAAAACCAGGTTCCTCAGAAGAGACAGCAAGTGACAGCAACTCAACCTGTGTTAGCAGTGGCGAGACACCTAAACGATAAACTCTCAAACCATATTGTCTTCTCAGTCTAACCCAGTCAGTCAGTTAAATTCCATTAGTGATGATCTGGCTCTGTAATTACAACAATCACTTCACAACAGCATAATAATCAGTAGGATGACACATCACATTAGCCTCCATTAGTTCAACTCTCAGGGGATAATGTTGACGTTATCAATTCATTTTTTACACACACCAGCTACTGTGTGTAACCAGAGAAGGGCAAACTGACTACCCGTCTATAACTCTTAAGCGTCTGCTGCCGAAAACCGTTGGCTACTTTATTACTTCATATTCCATAACAACAGAATGATCGCGTGCAGGGCAGTTAAACAAATCTCGTAATGCCTTTGTTCTGATATAACCTAGTAGTCTCAGTTAGTCACACCAGATATTAGTGTAACTAGATAGGTTCCACTGAACGACAAGACAGCTATTATCATGTGAGTGCAGAGACTTGAAGTGACAGGATGTGAACGGTACGTAGAGCTCACTGTGCTAATCACCATGTCATATTAGCTAGCCAGACAGAAATGCTGTCCATTAAGATCAGTAATTAGGCTAGATCTGATTGAAGGTTAGTATGTTTGAACACATGTAAAACCCATCCTCACACAGGGAGTTAAGAGTTGGACAACAGCTGAAAGCTTTGGCAGGTAAGAAGATCATGTTCAGAACTTGACGTAGCTGATTTCCTTGAAATGATCTGCTCTCTAAGTTAAAAAAATAATTTGTAATTGGGATACCATAGAAGAATCAGATTCACTGGTACCACCCTGACTAGAGCTTCAAAGCAAAGCATCATATACACTATAGACCGGTCACCAAATAAAGCAAATGCAGTCTGCTTACCTTGTGTGGCTCAGGTGGTAGAGAATGGTGCATGCAATGTTAGGGCTGTGGTTTTGAGTTCAACAGGGAGATAAAAAATATATGCACTTACTACTGTTTGTGCATGTGGAAGAGCTTCACCTAAATTAGTTAAATGTTTCTAGTGGTATTGCCTTTTAAGAAACGTTCAAGAACGTTGTGCACTAGCCAAAAACAATGGCTGATGTCAAAATTCAACAAGCAAGCTCTTTTAACCTCAGGCATTAGTAACTCCAATAAATTGATCCTAGATTTCATCCAAATAATGAAACAGTTTGTCATCCTATCACAGCATTAGGTTTCGAAAGCTGTGATTAGAATTATAGTTATTGTGGCTTTGGTAGCAGTTAATGGAATGTTTTAGAGGCATCCACAGAAAATGAAGTAGCTCTTTACTGATCTGGAGAACATGACTGAACGAGAACTGAAAGTTACCTGTGTTTAACCCTGGAAGAAAAGAACGTAAATTAGAGTGTAGAACATAATCTCAGCCATAAACCCTGGATTACCGAAATAAAACTACTATTGTATCATATAGCGCCAGAATTTCTTCTATGCAATTAAATTAAGACAGTTTGTATATAATAACATGCTCAGAAAGGCCCGTATCAATGTAATAATGCAGTCATAATTATGCCCTAGTTCTCTGTGACTCATCCTAAATATCAATTATTCCACTGTATAAACAATGGGGGAGGCGGGTACAATGATAGAAACTGTTATTTACAAGTACATACACATGCTCCATTCCACCTAAACAAAATTTCAAAGCGGTTATATGTTTCTACACTAAGCAGTCAACAATATCGAGGCCCAAAATGCCATATTTTCCCCAAACATTTCTTCATAAAGTTTTGCTGTTGTTGTTCTGCAATAAAGTTGACCTGCATTGTAATTATCAGTTCAATATACACAAAACTTCATTCTGTTTATGTTTTTATATCCATAACCTTTACACATTTTTCATTCATGTATATGTATAATAAATTGTAATACATTTTGCTATTACTCATAAAGACTAGCAGTTGCCATGGCGTCTTTTTCTGGGGATACAAATAAAGACATTTAATGCCTAGAAATACGAAAATATACAATAACAACAGTGACAAAACTAAATCTCAAGCTCCTATTCGTGCCCATTCTTTAGACCTGGTTGCTTGAAAACACACTGCTCTGAGTCTCATTGTGGATGGGTGCACACTTGTACTTTGAATAATTCAAGACAGATTACATAACATACCTAATGCTGGCGCTTTCAAGGCATTTTCTAAACTATTCCATAAACTCCACTGACCGATAAACCTTTAGGCTGCTTGGGAGAACAAATGGGGGAAGCTCCTACCAAGAGTGTTGAGGTTCTCATTCAAACTGTGTAAAACACAGAAGTTAAAGATAAACACATATATCCCTGTGAAATATATTAAGTGTCAAGTCATTCATTAAAAATGTTAGGTTATTGTCTTGAAGGTAATGTAATTAACATTATACAGAGGTTTTAAAAGGAAGACTCACCGTAAAGTGTTCCCATATGCAAACAATATTTTTTAATCTTGTTTCTTAACAAGATGTTACGTCCTGCTTCTACGGTCCAAGTAGTAGGCTATAATCAGCCTTTCAGACTTGCAGGGTCAGTAAATGTTCTGATTTCCCCCATCCTGATGTTGTCAGTGTGGTCCAGACCTCGTGCCCCAGCGTCCATCCCTTTTTCAGAGCAGAGTGTGCCCAGCAGAGTTTCTCCCTTCCTCCTTTAGCGCCAGCCAGCTGACTCCCCCCACACAGCAGTTGCTAGGCGATTACTCTATTCCTCCAATCATTATGCGCTCATGAGTAGACGCTCTCTCTCCATCACAGTGCAAGGCCTCACAGCCACTACACACCCAGCACAGACACTAGTAGGCTGGGCCAACAGGCAGGGACATGTGGCAGCTTTGCTCAATTATTTAGACAATTAATGGTATTTATATTAAAAGCAACACTTTAAGTGCCCTCTATTCCAGAAAATACAAATAAAATACTTAAGGAAATTTGTTTATATATAAAGCTGGAGAAATCGTTTGGGCCACTCATAGTAGCAAGAACTCCAGTTACGGTAAATCTTCGTTGAAGTTATCCTTTAATATTACACATTTAAAGCTAAAACCTTTAAGATTTCATTAAGCTGTATAGATCCCTGTTTAAAAAAAGCCCTCTACTTCTAATTATCATTATTTGTAACTATGTTTGAGGCATATTACATTTACAGCGCCCATCTTGCCATCTCATAAACAGGCTATTCATCAAATAAATTATTTGAAATTGCATTTTCTAACCTTCAGTGGAAACTAAATGAATGTGACGGTTTCTATTGTCCAGGCACTATATGCCTACAGCTGGGTATTAAGAGATTTTACAGCCACAGCAAATCAAGAAGAACGGCTTTTTGGACTCAAATCAAAAAGAACGGCTTTTTGGACCCAGGAATGGCTCAAGCTCTCCTATTCTAAAGACAGGCACAAGCATCCTTTGAGGCCCTGAAACCTTTTCTATTCAGTGAGTTTTGACCCTAAAATGTTCTCTGCAGTCAGTGTGTCTGCTACTGTTACTCAGAGTATCGTCATTATAAGGACAGTGTACAGATGGAATCTTATCTCTGACCTTCTGGCTGATTAAAGCCACACAGAAATGCAGCTTTCAAATGTGCTCTGGCAACAAATGCAACCGTAATCATTGAAGAATCAGATCAGTGTTTTGGACAATATTTTTAGGTAGTACATATCATGGCATTATCTGAGGGCTAGCCACCGTTAGCATGATAAATAGAGGACAGTCAGGAGCAGCCACACAACTGGTATCATGGAGGAAACACAACTGCAGCCGAGTAATGAGTACAAGCCTCAATTGATTCCTGTGACAGGCGAGAGCCCCAGGGTGTGGACACTACATATTACATAACGGCTCAATTTCAACCAAGTTAACCATGAATAAGACTGTTTCATTTCAGAGAGTTGTCTGTAAAATTGAGTTTGGCATGAGACCAAAAGAGAGAAAAGGAGAGAGAGAGAGAGACAGAGGGAGAAAGACAGAGAGAGAGAGAGAGAGAGAGAGAGAGAGAGAGAGAGAGAGAGAGAGAGAGAGAGAGAGAGAGAGAAAAGAGCAGGTAGAGAGGTAAGGCAAGGAGCAGGTGCAGATGTCCGTGAAGAGCCATTCACTCTGTTACAACTGCATTGATACAAACATTGAAATTATTTGACAATGATGTCAAAGGAGTGTTATGTTAGTAAATCAGTCACTTGTTTTTGGTTTCTCTGCCCTGGAATTCACTTTTTAATGTGGGATGCCTATGACTGACCGGTCTGACTGAATTATTTTGGTACATTGTAAGTAGGCTTTGGATACAGACACAATGGGATGTAAAAACTTGAGCTTTAGGAAAGAAATATGACATGGGAGCTGTGGTGCCTAAACATTGCTTGTGAAACATAAATCATTACAGACATGTCAGAAAGAATTGGTATACTTACACTTAAAAAAGAACACTATTTTATAAAACTATTTTCTCTGAACAACTTAGAAATGTACAAAATTATTTGAAATACATCATTGCTTATTTCACATTCTTATATTTTTTCCTCTTTTCCCCATTTTCCTCGCTTCCCAATTCTCACTAACCTCCACAACACCTTGGCCAGAACTGTGGGATGGCGAGGGGCACATCCATCCACATGTCGCCCAGCCGCTTCATTTCGTACTGTTCACCCAACACAGAACACTTTAGTCAGATCATGCCCGGGATGATTTTGTCACCAACTATACTCCCGTGATTGAATTTACAGGCGCCCAATCTGGACACTTGATGGAGAGCGACGTGGATAAGCGCTATGCCAATATATTGCTGCCAAGTCAGAGAGCCCATGGTCAGGCTCGAACCCATGACCATTGTGACATAGACTGACCACGCGGACCCCCCCTTTATTTCACATTCAATAGAACAGAAATGTTTGATTCATGATAACATTCTTTAAATAGTCAAACAAAAAATATTTCACTGACAAAAATATTGGGACTTTTAACCTAATATGTAATTGCACAGACTTTGGAGACAATAAATGCAATCAAGCTCTTCTGTTGCTCTGAATCCGAATTCTACACTTCTTGACCCACTCTTTTTGAGCAAACCACTCCAGTTCCCTTAGTTTGGAAGGGTGTTTTTTCCCAGCTGTGAATTTCAGTTCTTTCCACAGATGTTTAATGGGACTTAGATCACGACTCATACAAGGCCACTTCGGAAGGGTCCAATTTTTACATCTCATCCATTCTTGGGTGCATTTTGAGGGATGATTTGGGTCATGACCCTGCCGGTGGACCCATGACCTGCGACTGAGACACAGCTGTCTATGCTTTGATAGTCCTCTGATTTCATCGTGTCCTGTACAGGTTCAAGGCACCCAGTGCCAGGGGCAGCAAAGCAACCCTGAAACATCACTGATCACCCTCCATGATTTTTTTCCCTGTAAACTTGGAGTTGTTGTTCTCTACTTTTGTCCAAAGGACATCCTCCCAGAACGACTGTGACTTGTCCACATGCATTTTGGTAAACTCCAGTCTGGCTTTTTAGTGTTTCTCTATTAGAAGTGGGATCTTCCTGGGTCTACCATGAAGCCCCTTTTCTTTCGAACAGCAACAGATGACACAACCTAAAACTTGAGTCTGTTTTATTTCATTATTGGGTCAAAACTTCCTAATAATATTGTCAACAGTGCTCACAGAAACATCAAGCTCTTTAGCGATGGTCTTGTAGCCTTTATGTTGACCATGCTTGGCTATTACCTTCTTTCTAACAGCCTCAGACAAACCTCCGGTTTTCCTTTTCTATATTCAATGTGAAAACACAGTGACACAAAACAGCAGAGCAAGTATTTTCTCCTTTTAAACTGGTTGAAAGAATGATTATGCGATTGAGGTCACCTGTGATACTAATCCAAATTCAAAGAAAAATGCTGCTTGAGGTATCTCTAGAGTACAATGATTACATATATTTTATAAAAGTATCAATAACAATGTCCGGGGCATTTTAGAATGTCTTTATAGAATAATCAAGTATGATTTTATTTTCACATCTTTTTTGTTTTGTTCCACTGCAAACCAAAGTCTCGTTCTATGTATGTGTTTGTGTGTGCCCATGTGTGTACTGTCTGTGTGTGTGTTTCTCTAGTTTAAGTGCATGTCTGATGGTGAATTTACAGCTGAGGTATTTCCTTAGATCTGTAATCCTTCCATCTGAACTATTAGCCTAGAATAAATTCCTGAAGTTTTGAAGGACATGGTCCTATACTGTATAACTCAATAAGTATTGACACCCTTCATGAAATAAAGCAACACCACACAGATCACCTAACAGATATTTTAAAAAGTACATGAGATGAAAGTTCAAAATACCATGAAGCACAGTAAGGGCAATAATCTCTAAGTTTCAGAATTCTGGAACAGTTGCAATCAGACCAAGATAAGGATGCATGTCCATATTGCTCCCACACTCATGTAGAAAAATGGTGAGGGGAGGCACAGTTACAGAACAGTTACAGAATAGCAGTTACAGAACAGTTACAGAACAGCACATGTTAGTGCATTCAAAATCAACTGTTAGATGCCACATCCATAAAACCTGCTCTTTGGATAAACATGCTCATTGTATCGATGAAAACCTTACTAAGTCCAACCCACACATTTCAGCCCCTCAACTTTGTCAAGCATTATGGGATCCAGAATTGAAATTGTATGTTGTGTTGGAGTAAAATGATGCTTTAGAACTGTTTTGCTACTAGTGGTTTTAGGTGTTTTTTTTAAAGATTGATGGCATAATGAACACCAATATGCATTCAGATATTTTAGCCCAAAACCTGGCTGCCTCTGCCAGGAGATGAAACTTTCAAAAGGATGATCACCCCAACCATACACTACTGTATCAATATTTTGATAAAGTAAATTCAATTGCAGAAGTACACTGAAAAAAATCATACTTTGGATTAACTTAAAAAAATTGATGTAATTTGTTACAACTAATTTTTTTGTTTGTCTCAACTTGTATTTATTAATTTAACTAAGTGAAAACATCACTGAAAAAAATGATACTTTGGATTAACTTAAAAAAATTGATGTAATTTGTTACAACTAATTTTTTAGCTTGTCTCAACTTGTATTTATGAATGATGCAAAGTGAAAACAGAAGGTATAAACAAACAATCACAATTTTCCAATGGACCAATGTAAATATATAATTTGAATCAATTGCACTGATGTTTCACTTTTTTCATGTGAACGTAATCATCTCGAATTGCCCCGAATTGCCCCGAGTAAAAAATTGAAACAAATTGGCGGCTCGACGACGTGGTTGGATGAGCCTCATCATCCCACAGATCTGTACAAGGAGTTGTGGAGCTGCCGACAAGGCAGGATTAGAGAGGGAATTGGGAAGGGAGAAAAAACGGAAAAAAAATCACAGAACAGAAAAAAAATATCTTGAATGTGCTGCATGGAGGAGTGGTCCAGGATCCCTCAAACATTGTGCAAAATATAACTTATTGCTTTTGTTTGTTTTTTTTGCGTTCACGTTTGCTAGACTTCATGATGTAAGCCAATGATTCTTAAGTAGACTGAACATCAAATTATTGGTCAACCAAAAACAATAATTCCCTACCAAGTTGAAAAGCATTGTTATAAAGTGTTGTGTTATACCATGTACACATAAGTACATAAGGAAAATCATTGTAGATCAAATCATCTCTTTCCTTCTGTACAGTGAGGGAAATCATTTTTTATCCCCTGCTGATTTTGTACGTTTGTGGAGGGAGCTGAAGGTTTGAGTTGCCAAACGTCAGCCTCGAAACCTTGATGACTTGGAGAGGATCTGCTAAGAGGAGTGGGAGAAAATCCCTCCTGAGATGTGTGCAAACCTGGTGGCCAACAAGTGTTTTGCCACCAAGTACTAAGTCATGTTTTCCAAAGGGGTCAAATACTTATTTCACTCATTGTAATGCAAATCAATTTATAACTTTAGAAATGCGTTTTTCTGAATTTCTTTTTTGTTATTCGGTCTCTCACTGTTCAAATAAACTTTCCATTAAAATGATAGACTGATCATTTTTTGTGAGTGGGCAAATGTAAAAAATCAGCAAGGGATTAAATATTTTTTTCCTTCACTGTACATTTGTATGTAGTAAGTGTGCATATCCAAGCAGAAACACGGATATACACTCACCAGCCTGTCTGCAGCCCCATGTGCTCCCACTCTCTCCGCTCACCTGTGAAGGCAGGCTGTTAATCAGGTCTCTGTGCTGACCCCACAGACTGCCAGGCTGCCTCTTGGGCTAAGGTTCCATGGGCCACCCACCACCCATAATCGCCCTGTCTCTATTGGGGCACCGCCTCAGCCCAACGTCCCACACTTGCTAACATGAACATGCCTTTGAACAAAATCCCTTTTTATTGCCCTAGCGCACAGATACACTGGATGAAATAGTGGCTAGGTGGGTTACAATTGAATCTCGACTCCAGTTATTCAAATGTTTTATGATCAGATTAAAGGCATGGAAATGGAATGAAAAAAACCTATGTACACTGATTTCATGTGTAGAAGCAGAATCTTCATATAATATTGATTATTAGTATATTTATATATCAGTCTGATTGGTTCATTGTTTTAATACAGTAATAATCAATCAGACTGATATATACATCCTAACAATCAATATTATATGAAGAATCAGCTTCTACACATGCCATAATCATTGAAGGTTTTTGCAATTAATCATATCCGATTGAATAAAAAACAATTTGCAAAACTGGGCCTTGAGCTTGAATGCGACTCATGTGCAACGAGGATATGGAATACATCAATACATGGTGTATACATCCAAATTATTATGAAAATTGGAATTAAGTATCATAAACATTAAACAGTTTGTTTTTCAATCAAACTCATGGATTTTTTGTGTCTCCGGGCTCTTTGGATCAATGAAATCAATCTCAGACACCTTTGATAATTAGTTTGCCAGGTGAGCTCAATTGAATGAAAACTACTTAAGAAGGATGTTCCACATTATTAAGCAGGCCACAGGTTTCAAGCAATATGGGAAAGAAAAAGGATCTCTCTGCTGCGGAAAAGCATCAAATAGTGCAATGCCTTGGACAAGATATGAAAACATATGAGATATTTCATGAAAACTTAAGCTTGATCATTGTATTGTGAAGAGATTTGTGGCTGATTCAGAGCACAGAGGGGTTCATGCAGATAAAGGCATAATGAGGAAGGTTACAACCAGACAGATTGCTGGTCCCTCTGAAGTCCCGCGAACCTCAAGGTGTAGGATCCTCCAAAGGCTTGCAGTTGTGCATAAACCTACTATGTGGCCACCCCTAAACAATGCTCACAAGCAGAAACGGTTGTAGTGGGCCCAGAAATAAATGAAGACGGATGGTCCAGATGGATGGAGTAGTGGATGGTTGATGGATGGCCACCATGTCCCAATAAGGCTGCAACGTCAGCAAGGAGGTGGCAGAGGAATGTTATGGGCCAGAATCATGGGGGGAGAGCTGGTAGGCCTCTTTACGGTCCCTGAAATTGTGAATATGACCTTGGTAAAGTATATAGAGTTTCTGACTGACTAATTTCTTGCATGGAACAAACAGAAGAACAATGCCTTCTGTAGCAAAATCGAATTCATGCATGACAATGCACCATCTCATGCTGCAAAGAATACATTGGCTGCTATGGGAATAAAAGGAGAGAAATTCAAGCTGTGGCCCGATTTTCCCCTGACCTCAACCCTATTGAGAACCTTTGGAGCATCCTCAAGCAAAATATCTGTGAGGGTGAGAGGCAGTTCACTTCAAAACAGCAGCTCTGAAAGGCTATTCTGACATCCTGCAATGAAATTCAAGCAGAAACTCTCCATAAAATCACAAGTTCAATGGATGCAGGAATTATGAAGGTGATATCAAAGAAGGGGTCCTATGTTAACATTTAACTTGCCCTGTTAAGATTTTTTTATATTTTAAAAAATATACTGTTTTCATTGGGTGGTTTGTTCAATGAAATTCAACTTCTCCGAAATCGTGGCAGCCATGCCTGATAGGAAGTGGAATTTGGCTTTTTTTTTAAAGAAATGCGTCAGAAGAATAGAAATATATATTTTCTGTGATAATTCTGTGACCTCGCCTCCAGGGCCAATATTGTGACAATATGTAACAGAATGTATATTTGAGATATTCAGCATTGGCAGACATTCATCCAGAGCAACTAACAAGTGTGACTTATTTATATATTTTTGTAGTTTTTTTCCAATATCGGTCTCCCCTGGGAAATGAATTCACAGCATTGCAGCAAAAAGTGTTTTTTTTCTACCGAATGAGCAACACAAGGCCTCTGGGCAAAGCTTTGAGTAAAGATTCAAGGCACAGCTTGCCAAAACGCGGTGCAAAGGCCATTAGTAAAGGTTCCAGTTCTAAAGTCTTTCAAGTGAATACTGCATGTCGTTTTCCAATGCTATTAAAGTGGGAAGGCTGGCACTAGAAACGTGTGCGCTAAATACTTCACATAGTGGTCACGAATAAAGAATAATCAGTTTCTTCAGGCAGCTCCGCTCTTAGATGGTCAACACTCTGTGTGAGGACTGAGCCCCAGGCTTTCTGCAGGGACACATGTGGAGGTCTGGGCTGTGTGTGTGTGTGTGTGTGTGTGTGTGTGTGTGTGTGTGTGTGTGTGTGTGTGTGTGTGTGTGTGTGTGCGCGTGCGTGTGTGTGTGTGTATGTGTGTGTGTGTGTATGGTCATGTTTATGTATATTTGTGGGTACCTGATTGCCCCACATCCATACAAAACCTGAGAAATTCGACCTTGTGGGGAGATTTTCCTGGCCCCGATGAATAGAATTGCAATTTATAGCTCAGAGGTTATGATTAGGAAAAAGATTACTATTGGGCATAGTTTTAGAATTAGGGTTACTTCTAGGTTTAGGCATTATCGATTAGGTTTAAGGCTAGGGTTAGGCATTATTCCAAGGTTAAGTTCAGGCACTAATGTTAAGATACTGAGGTTAAAGTTAGGGTTAGGGTTAGGGTAAGAGTAAGGTTAAGGTTAAGGTTAGGGTAAAATTTAGGGTTAGGGTAAAGTTTAGGGTTAGGGCTAGGAAATAGGTAACATGGATTTTTAGGTCATGATTACTCCTCAGGGCCCTACGAAATAGAAAAACAAATGTGTGCGTGTGTACTGATTTCATTCTCCTACTGAATGCCAATAAACCTTGCAAGGAATAGATTGTTGGTTCCAAAGAGGAAAAAGGTTCTCCTGTTTACGGAGCTAGGATTAAAGTGGGGTTAGGCATTAGGTTTATGAAGAGGTTTAGGGTTGTCGTTGGATTTTTGCTGTCAGGGTTAGGGGGAATAGGCTTCCAAATGGGTCCTCAGGTAATAATACATCCAGTGTGTGCATGCACATTTTTGTGTGTTAATCATCCTAAACAGGACAATGGAGCTGAGACTCAGGTCTACATCAGCTGAATGTGAGTGTCTGTCCTCATCCACTCTGAACGAAAGGAAATAGTCTGAAGCTACTCTCGATGTTTCTTTTGAGAACTTAAAGAGATTTATTAGGAAATAATGGAATTCTATTGGTTGGTGAATTTTGACAGTGTTGTAACACAAATAAATTTGAGAGTGCAGGAGAAATCCGATAGAATATTTGAAAGTGCGCAGAACCAGCCTGAGTGCGAGGAGAAGTTTTGAAACTGAGAGCAGGAAATCTGTCCAAGTAACAAGCACAGCAAATCCAAGCGCGAGCCGTGGCTATTTGAGTGTGAGAGCAAGGTTTTGAGGGAAATTATTACAAAATCTAAACATAGTATTTATTAGAAATGCTCTCAAATAGAAAGAACCCGCTCTTGAATAAAGATAGGAACAAAACTCTATACAGCTTCTGGTGCACAGCTAACTCAGCATGTCAACAAACCTAAGCCACAATGGAGGGGTGCTGTCATTGGGCTATGCTGAAATTACGGGAGCAAAGGAGATTTCTTTCAATTAACAGAATTGAAATCAATTAGGCAGTGAGCTGCTACCTGCGCTGTCTCGACTGACTAAATAGAAGAAGTCACTGACACAGGAAACATTCAGACACTTTTAGATTGAAGTTTGAACTCAACAACATAAATTAATCTATAAAGGTGATTCCTTACATATGTTGCTGAACTAGTTCATGTCCCCTCTCTAAACGTTCTAAGTTCGATGTACAAATGTAACTGAAAGCCACTGCTTTTATCCCGGCTTTAAAAATGTTTCACTACTGCGGAGAGAAAAGACATGCAGAAAAGACAACATGTTCTATCAGTGAAGCATCGCAAATGTACAACCATGGAGTTCCTGTCTGGCGGTTGAAACTCTTTTAAGTACAGTATCACATCAAACCAACCTTTCAGAAGAGCTTTTCCTCTAAATGGTGAAGATGTGTGGTAATTCCAGGTGGCTGTGGAAAACACCTCACCCAGGCAGGACTGAGATTCCAGCTGCAGTGAAGAGGATACAGCCCATAACCTAAATGCTAACAGTCCCCTGCCTGCCGTCTCCTCTCAGAGGAAACCAGCTCTCTGTCAGGAAGCCAACATAGTGGCTCCAACAGGACAGGGCACACAGGGGACAGCGTGACACCTCCTACCCCAGCCAACTAGATGCTTCCTGTGCGCCTGGGGGGTCTCACTGTGCAGGGAGAGCGGAGCTCCTCGGGGCAGCAGGAGGGAACACAGTGGCAAGACGTGTAACCTGTTTCTGACACCAGTAACCCTCACATCATGTGTAGCTCTGCTACTGCTCTTTACAACAACTTCCCAGGGAAAACTTATGCCCTGTATTTGAGCAAAAATATACCTTTTGTAAAGATGGAGAGTAAATGAAAGAGTGTCTATAACTAATCATTTCAAAAAGTTTTTCTCTAAATGGTCATTTAACTTATAATTCTGTTGAGCTCATTTGGTAGAGCTTATTTCATCAGGGGTTGTGAGTCCCACAAAATCCTTCATGGACAAAAATGACAGAAAGTAGGCACTCAGTACAGTAGGTTGCTTTGGATAAGAGTAGCCGCTAAATAACATAAATGTAACGAGTAGAGTGCTAGCAATCAAACTGCAGCTGTAGCTACATCCATGAGCCCACACATAATATTTTGAATGCACACTGATTCTCTATAATACTCCAACACAACACCTCCCCCTAGTGGTCATAATGTATTAGGGAAACTGCAGCACTGCAACTTCAAAGAGAGCTTTCAAGTACAGGAATGCTACTTCAAATTAATATAGAAAAACGATATTTCTTGTGTTATGTATACAATAAATGTTATACTTCCATGCCAAATGTGTGTAACAGAGCCACACACTGAATAAACACACTAAAATCCAGTGACACCTCAAAGAAGGGTAAAGTTAGTATGTCTCAGGGACTGGACACTCCTTTGGTAAAAGATCAAAGAAAAGCAAAAAATAAACAACCCTAAAGCCTTAATTATTTACTGTTAGCAATGCACTGACATCAAAGACTTTCCTACAGCAACTATAGTGGGCATACTGGATGGTTACCTGTGGCTACTGTCTGAGGTGAGGCAACCTGAATGGTGTATTGAAAGCATCAATCTGCAAGAGTAGCACCCAGGTGCTTACCTCCCACAGGGACTTAAAGTCCCTCTGGTCGATGCGGAGGAGTTCACTGAATTCCCGTGTGACAATGGTGGCGTGACGAGGAGTGTTGTCCAGGATTGATTCTCCGAATGCTGTCCCAATTCCCAGAGTGCAGATAGTGACAGCATCCTACAACAGATAGTGAAAACATCAGTTCGGATGGACTCTCACAGGTAGTAATGAAGGAGGAGGCAGTGAGGATATAGGATGACATACAGACAGTCATGTTGGCCTAGGAACCCTACAGTGACTTCCACACTACAGTGTAGATTGGCATGTTATTTGGTAATCCAAGTGTTCTTTTAATTTTGTCTCAGTCAATCACTTGCTATTACTATGCTAATCAAATTCATTTTTCTCTTAAAGATGGTACTCATTGAGAGGCACTTCATCCAGCGGTTATCAAATAACGTCCAATGTTAGGACACAATCTAGCAAGTATGAAGACTTGCATTGGACAGAAGTGGTCTAAAATCATGTCATCCATGTAGCTTGGCTGTTACACAAATTACTGTAAGTAGTTGGACTTTGAGATACCCTGCACGTTATGGGGAGTCAAGCTTGCAGTCGGAAGGTTGCCTGTTCAATTTCGGACTGTGCCAAATAATTGTTAGATTTTTTTATTTAACCTTTATTTAACCAGATGGCACGTTGAGAACAATTTCTCATTTGAAACGGCAACCTGGCTAAGATAAAGCGAAGAGGGTGCAAGGTGACACAAAGTTACACATGAATTACACAAATTACACATGAATTACAGAAGGAAATATAAATACAAACAAGAAAAAAAAGTCTGCAGAACTTCAATGTAAATGACGTAGGTATATGTACAATTAGTGCATCAGAGTCTAAATTAGGACTAGGTAGAATCCAGTTGTTTTGTAAAGTGGCAAAGCAAATACAATGGAGTAATTAACACTGAGCATAAACGTGCATGAGGATATTGTGCAAATGGCAGACAACAAATAAGATATTGTCAGTGTTGGGTAAAGCTACTTTTCAGTTACATTCCAGTTACATGTTGAGTTCACAAGTTTTTGGAAGTCCCTAAGTAAGAAGAAGTTATCAGGTAAATTGAGTTTGTATCTTAAAAGTAACCTATAAAACAAATAGAAAGAGAAAAGAAAATATCAATCATGGTCCCCAGTAAGATATGAAATCCATTTACCTGATAATTTTGTCTTAATTAGGGACTTCCCAAATGTGTGAACTCAGCAAGTAACTGGAATGTAACTGTACAAGCTACTTTACCCAACACTGGATTTTGTGCAGGTCAGTGTGTGCAAAGGCACCATATGTCCTTGAGCAAGGCACTTTACCCTGAGTTGCACCAGGGGGATGTCCCTGTATTCAATGTACCGGTAAGTTGCTCTGGATAAGAGTGCCTGCTAAATAACTAAAATGTAAGTGTACTTCTTGATCTCCTAATGCAATATTGGGCAGCTGATCCTTTTTCACGTAAGATGACAACAAATTAACAAAATGGTTGTTATATGATATTAAATAGCTTTTCTCTCATGTAAGGTAACAAATAATTAATATATTATGAAGTACTTTTATGAAAGAGGAAGCACCTCTGAAAGATTTGGTACTGAAATTAACAAATATAAATGTGATTTATTTAAAATGCAGTCTTTTGCAATTCATTTTTTTAAATTAAGTCTCCAATTTTGGTCTGGATGTGTAATACACTATTTATATGTACATAATCTCTCAGTAGAAGAACCATTTTGGATCACTTGTACCACATTTGCAACCAATGGCCAAAATTGCGGACTGCGACCTCTTTAAGTATAGCTCTAGTATAGGTTATTTATTAATCCATTGATTGAACACAGAGCAAATGATTTAAGCATATTGCATTGAAAATTAATTCACTTTGAGGTATGTCACTACAATCTGCCATTTCCTTTGGCAATCTTGTTAATTTGCAATCTATAGTTTTTGGCATCTATTCAATAAAATATATCACATTTCATCTACGTCTAGGGAAACTCGGTCTCTCTTACCTCATGATTTGCTGTCTCAGACACTTTGACGTCCAGCGAGCCAGAAAGAACAGCATACCAGCTGGTCCCAATATCTCCTTGTCGGTATACTAGAGCAAAAAACACACCATGTGACATCACGCAGTTAGGAATTTTTGAGTAAACACAGTCTTCCAAAACTTACATGTAATGCCTCTCTCCAGACATTCGTAGAATCCACACAGGCAGATCTGCTGTAGGAGGCTTGGGTGGAAAGGCTCGAAGGCCTTCACACGTTTCAGCCTGGCCAGGATGATGTCCACGTCTTCCCCAGAGCGCTCAGCTGGTCTACATGAATAAGACGCACACTCACAGCATGTTATGCAAGTACACCATCAGAGAAGTAAAGAACGCTCTATGACAACGAGCACTGAACAGATTATGTCAGTTCCTTCATTCATATCCTATAATATATATAGTGTTTTCAAGGATTTTTCTTCTATTTGTTAAATGTAAACGTATTACTAAATCCATATATATTCCAATGGATTATGTATTGGCTATTGAAATTAGTGAAAAGGCTTTATTGTAAAGAGAAAAACGTCTGTTATTTAACCAGATCCGGGATCTGTAAATTATGTAAATTATGTTAGAATGAATCCTTTAGTAATCGAAAGTTGACTTGACATATACATGGTACAACATGAAAAACATTCTCCCAATAATGTTTATATAGGATTAATATTTATTTAAAATTTTCACAGATTAAAAATATTAAGCAAATGTGAATTTGCTGTTTGTAACTGTTTGGGCACCCTATCACTTAATACTTGGTAACAAGTCCTTTGACAGATGAAACTGCTTCTAAATGTTTTCTGTAGTTAGTTAGTTTAGTTAGTTAGTTAACCTTTATTTTACCAGGCAAGTTGACTGAGAACCGCTTCTCGTTTACAGCAACGGCCTGGGGAGAAGGGCAGGATGGGGAATGATCCAATTGAAAGCTGGGGATGATTAGGTTGCCATGATGGTATGAGGGCCAGATTGGAAATTTTTCCAGGACATGGGATCTTTATGATGCCATGGGATCTTTAGTGACCACAGAGAGTTAGAACACCCATTTAACATCCCGTACGAAAGACAGCACCCTACGCAGGGCAGATGTCCCCATCACTGCCCTGGGGCAGACCAGAAAGAAGAGTGCCCCCTACTGGCCCTCCAACACCACTTCCAGCAGCATTAATCTCCCATCCAGCCACCGACCAGGCCGGACCCTGATTAGATTTAGAAGCAAAGCAGCAGTGGAATATAGGGCACTATTAGTCATTGAATTTTGAATATTTCCCCACTCTTCCCTGCAGAACTCTTCCCACTCAGAAAGATAATTGGGTCTCCTTGCATCCACTGTAGGTTTGAGATATTCTCATAGATTTCAATAATATTCAAGTCTGGGGATTGAGATGGCCATTCCAAAACTTTTGTCCTTCTTCTTGTATATATTTCCTGGTTGATTTCGAGTTGTTTTTAGTTATTTGTCTTGCTGAAATTTTTATCTCCCCCCATTTTCCTCCCTTTTAAATTTTCACTAACCCTGCCTTGTCGGCAACTCCGCAACTCCTTGGACAGATGATGGTGAAGGTCGCCCAAACACATGTTGCCCAGCTGACGATTCTTTGTACTGCTCATCCAAAACGGAAGCCTTTATTCAGATCATGCACAGGATGATTACTATACTATGATAACTGTACTTCCAAGATTGAATTTACAGGTGCCCGATCTGGACACAAGGAGACGCTGAAGAGCGAGGTGGCAGGATAGATAATCTGATTTATCTAACACAGGATGTCCAGGAAAATCAGAGAACTCATAGTCAGGCTCGAACCACTGACTATCATGACGTAGACTGTCCTGCAATGCAGCGACTCACCACTACGCCACGCGGATCCCAAATATTAATCTTTTCAGCTTCAGTGTCTTTTGGACTTAAGCTAGTAAGATTTGTTTATATTTAATTGAATCCATTCTTCCTTCCACCCTCACAATATTACAAGTTACACTTGCTGCCACACCACCGCAAATGATAATAGAGCCACCCTCGTGCTTGGCAAAGTGGCAAGGTGTTCTTTTCTTGAAATGAGTCACCCTTTTCTCTCCAAACATAGAGTAGTTTCTTTAGTTGTGGCTAAAGTGTTACATTTTTAAGCCAATTTTTCCAAACTGAATCTGGCTTATCAAGGATTTCTCTAGCATTATTTAATTCTGAGTAGTTGAAGGAGGTTTTAGAAAAAGCTTCTTTCTATCAGCTTTCCCATGCAGGTGCCAGATTTAAGTGCAGCCGTCTGGACTCCTGACTCCGGACAATGTGCCCCCAGCAACAGGGGTATGAGCAGGGTTCAAAATTAGCACCATTTACCAGCCAAATGCAGGTAAAATATGCAGTTGGCTGGTAGATTATTTTCACTCACCAGCCAAAAAACTATAGTAATCTATTGAGTGGCTGATAAAATGTCAACATTCACTAACCGTTTGGCTGGTGGATGAAAAAGTACATTTTGAACCCTGGGTATGAGGCCAAGCTCCAATGCTGTCTGTGATGTTCCTCTCTGTCTCCACTCTGTCTCCTTTGCCTGTGCTTTCTACTGTTCTAAAAACTCTCCCAGGCAGATCCTTGTTGTGTACAGTACATTGTGCTGTGGACCAGTAAACAACTACTCTAGTGTCAGATCCCAAGTAAAAAAAAGTATATTTAAATGTACTTGAAATGTATTTTATTTATCCTAAATTTACTTCTAATATATTATTTTGGTATGTATATTTTTAAAGTATACTTCAAATATATTTAAATATATTAAATACATAGTTATGGTTAAACATAAGTATACTAGAAGTATAATACTGGAGTATAATTTAAATATACTTTTTTTTACTTGGGATAAATTGTTCTGAAGGTCCTCCACTGTGACTTGTGGGTTCTGTTGTGCAGATCTGACCAATTTTCAGGCAAGTCTGTGGAACATTCTTCTTGGACTTGAATTTTTCGATTTCATTTTAGTTTCTTTACAATTTTTATTTTATATCCTACTGTTTACATAGCCTTCTCCTGTTTTGAAAGTGCAATGTTGACAAAACCATGTAGAACAACTATTAGAGTCTGACAGATTAGAACGTTTAGAGCAGTGGAGGCTGTCAGGCTGGTGAACCTTTATTAATTAATTTATTTTCCCATTTGCTCCCCTTCCAATTGTTCTTGTCCAATTTCCTACCAACCCTATCTTGTTGGCAGCTCCGCAACTCCCTGGACAGAGGGACAGTGAAGGGCGCTCACATGGTTCATCCAACCACATGTCACCGGGCCAAATGATTCTTTTGACACTGCTCATCCAACATGGAAGCCTTTAGTCAGATCATGCGTGGGATGATTACACACCTCATCTCTATTTCTGACATTTCAATTTACTCCCAGTCTGCACACAAGTAGAGCTATGTGGCAAGGTAGGAAAATGCAACTTATCAATTCCAAATCCTGTGCAGTGTTATGCCAATTTGCAGGCCTCGGTGAAAGTCAAAGAACCCATAGTCAAACTCGAACCATTGACTATCATGACGCAGCTTGTCCTGAAAGACAGCGACTTAGCCCACTATGCCATGTTGACACTTTTTTGCATGTGTTATGTTAATTTTGTATTATTTTGAATCTATAAATAATGCAAATACATCAGAAAACCTGTATTAAATGTTGCAGAATTGTAGCATGTTTTACTTTGTACCATATCGAGGTCAGGACAACTTCGATCACATGGAGATTCATTGTAACATACAGTATTTATTTTTCCATCGGTGCCACAACTTTTGCTTACAATTGTATTCTTACTTCCTGTCGTTTCCTTTCCACACACCCCTAACATTTTATCTGACAAAAAATGTAATATGTGAGTTCAATCGTTTCAATGTGAGTAAGATTGCTCATTCATGCCCTACTAAACTGGTTATGCCAATTCAACTGCAAACTGTCTTAGTAATTTACTACTATATGGCACATGATATCATGTTTAAAACAAAACAAAAATAATGTACTGGTAAATACTAAACATTAAACAAACAAATGTCATAAGTCTATTACAGAGGTATTAAATGTTCTCCATACGGACCCCCAGATGTTTCACAGTTTTGTTGTAGCGCTAAAAAGGCACACTTTATTAGGTATGTCAGCTAGTCACCAACCCTTTAATTAATTAAGCTGTTGTGTTTTTTCAGGGCTATAACAAATCTGTGGAACATCGTGGGGTCCCTGAGTATAGGGTTGAATACATTTGGTCTACACCATAATTATGTGGTTGTGTGAAACGTAACACATTTATTCTTCATTTTTTTGGTGGCTTATCAGCACCCGCAGTTTTCACAATATTGATTCCATTTCAGCAGCAGCATATGCACCCTTGTGCTGTGCAGTGCACTTGTCGATTTGAAATTGATCGGTCCTCTAGTATTTTTTTATTGCCATTTGAACAATAGGTGTCTGTCTATTGTAATAAAGGAAGGATGAAACTGCGCACATATAAAATCACACACAAGGGACTGCAAAAACAAAGCATATTTGAATAACATGGGAACATTTTATTATTAGAGCAAGAGAGCGAGGTAAAGAGAGTGAGAAAGACAGACCAGGAAGAGAGAGAGAGAGAGAGAGAGAGAGACGAGAATGTAAACACACAAACATTGATTGCAACTCCATATGTGCCCTTGTTATTTAGCTAGTGTACCAAAAAACTGAAGCAATGAACAAGCTGAATTCAATATGCAAATCTAAAATAAAAGATGCTGGATCAAGTACATTGATCTTCATCAGGAAACTTAAGACATACCGGAGAGGTCAGTTTGCTGTAGTGTAATGTCAACTGTAGGCAAGTAGGGTGGCTAGCTAGTAAATCAATTTTAAGTTGTGACTTGACATTGAGGCTAGCTAGCTAACAAATTTGTTTACAGCATCAGTAGGTGTTTACGATTGTTTAATAATTCAGGATTCCTCATGAAAAAGTTAGATAGCTAGACTACATTAGTCTACAGTGGCCGGTTGCACCAGCTTGACATAAAAAAGTTGGCCTAAAATCTTAGGGCAGGTGTAGCTACGTCCGATGTTGTAGAATTTACACCTGTTGCACCAATTAAAAATAAGACTAGCAGGGTGTTGCTTAGTCCAGTGTAAGCAATGCGCATTTGTGTAATCTGATTATTCCTAGTGATAGTTGCTAGGTAGTGTTCTTTCCTTAATTACAATCCAACTAGATAAGATGGACGAAGACAGGCTTAAAAGTTCCAACGTTGCAACCTTTGCAACCATTTCGTTCCAAGCCATAAAGTGTAAAAAAATTGCTGTGTTTGCTTAAAAATATATTATTTTCATGTAATTATGAATTCCACTTATAATTAAATGGATCCCTTAATTCCGATTGGCATGCAAGATCATTGTAAATAATAAATCCAGTTTACTAATTGTTCTGAGTAACAAAGCCAAGGTGATAACAAAGCCTGCGTGTACGTCATGCAAAATACATGGAATTAATTGGCTGCTTAAGCAACGTTAGGCAAAACAATTAGCATTGTCATAACTTGGGAACAGAAAATACATTCACCAGTTAGCTTGAGGAAAGGCAGAAAATCCTGATTCTTAACAAGCATAAATGTTCAACAGGGATGGAAAACATTATGTTTTACGTATTGGGATGGATCGCACAGCTGAAAGTGACTGATCAAGATTTGTTCGTAGCATACAGTAACGTTAGTTCCGTTTTAACAAAAAACAACTTTGCTATTTCCAGGCATTTGATTAATAATCCATGTAGTTAAAGATGAAAGATATATCTAGCTTAATTTACCCTGAAGCATAAACTATACAATTTGCCTTGTATTAATCTAAAGGGCTAATTCAAACCTGATGTCCACCCAATCAGCTGCACTTAGCTGGTTACTAATAGAGATTTTACGATTCATGGTTGCTGCTAACGTAAAAAATAATTGAACAAACCGCTCTTTCTACAAATAAATTAAATCTAAATCTTAGTGCAATCAGAGTCAGAAAAGCAATACATTTTCAATAATTTATATAAATCGGCACCCTAGGTTTTGCTGGGCCCTGGCTGCACCTGCTGGCTACCTTGTGTATATTTGACCAGGTGTAGCTCATTGAGAGCTTACGCCCAGCTGGTGCAACAGGTGTATTCTACAGTCTGGCATAAAGAGCAATTTAGGTCAGACATACAATAATGACCTACAGTCATATGCTAAAGTTTAGGCACCCCTGACAATTTCCATGATTTCTATTAATAAATAATTGAGTGTTTGGATCGGCAATTCCATTTTGATCTATCAAATAACTGAAGGACACAGAAATATTTCAGTAGTGAAATTAGGTTTATTGGATAACCAGAAAATGTGCAATATGCATCAAAATGAAATTAGACAAATAACACCAAATAAACACCAAAAGAGGTACTTTTCCAAAACCCTGTTTAAAAGGATACTGGCAAATGTTGAAAGAGCCAAGAGAATGGCTGGTTTATTCCCCCTAAAAAGGCACTGTGTTATGTTTTGCAAAAGACATATTTGGGAGCAGTGACATGTAGTCTGCACTGACAGCAGGCTATAGTGACTGGAAAAATGCAGCTGTGAGCCTAGCTGAACATGAAGGAACAGAGAGACACAGAAAGGCAATGCTCGCGTATGTTACATGCTGTGCTTATAGTGGGCAGATAGATTCAGAACAAACAAAAAACAATTTGCCAATTAATGCAAATATTGGACCAAGGATTTAAAGACGGTGGTTGCAGTGGTGATGTTTTTAGTAGAGCAAGGACTACGCTTAGCGGACACAGTGACGTTTTTGAGCAACCGAATAATGGGAAGGTTATGGGTCCTGGAAGTTACCAGTGAGTTTGAATCCCTTTTTGAAAGAGCATATAGAAAAATATGGCAATGCTGGAAAGGGAACGCCATCATACCTCTCATCAACAAGATGGCTACAATTTATTGAACTGATTGGAGAATAGGTCCTTACAGAGACAATCAGTCAAATTATAGTGGAAAAGTACTTTTTGATCAGTGTTGATTCCACTCCTGCACACCGACCAGCTCACATTCATCATGTGATTTATGGCATCTGATGGCTGCATCACAGAACATTTTATCAACTTTCTGCCAATCCAGAGTCATTTAGTAAAGTCGCTTTGCCAGTCTGTGCTTTGTGCTTTACAAGACATGGGCATTGATATCAGTAACTGCAGAGGCCAATATTACGACAATGCAGCCAACATGTCTGGTGTTAACTGTTAACAGTGGCCTACAAAACATGCATTAAACAGGTAAACCCACTAATCGAGAGGGTACTGTGCGCTGCACACACTCAATTTAGTGGGAGTTAATAGTGTTAACTGCTGCCTTGAGATGAAAGAATTGTTTTATTTAGTGCAGACGCTTAAATTTTTCCTCCAAATCCACATTCTGTTGGCAGACCATTACAACTGGTTTACAGCCAAATGACGACTGAGGATTGAGACTTTGAAAAGTCTTTCTGACACTAGATGGTCAGCTAACGCGCAAGCAACAAAAGCACTGCACCAGAATTACACCAGAATCCAGGAGTCGCTGCAAAAGATCAGTATTAACACAAACCAATGTCTTACTACACAGGATGAAGCCAGGACACTGTATGTGAAGATGGACAAACTAGTGAATGCCGTTCTGTGTAATATGTGGAACAACATAATGCAGCGTTTCCACAAGACTATTGCTGCTTTACAGGCATTTGACCTGGATTTATGTAATGCTATTAATTTGGTCAGCTCATTGAGGGATTATGTAGCCAATCTACGAGAAGATTTAGACAAGTTTGAGAGTGATGCAAAAAACATGTCTTCATCTTTGTCACAAGTAACGAAAAGTCGCAAGTATCGAAAAGTCACAAGTATCGAAAACTGGGCACGCATGAATCCACTGAACCTGACTATGAGCATTCAGGCCGGAAAAACAACTGTTTTTATTGCTGTCATAGACCATCTCGTTGCCAAGATGGATAGGAGGAATCACTCCTACAAAGATATTAAGAAGACATTTGGATTTTTGAACAAGAGCCCATCCATTCCCCTACAAGTTCTTCGCACAGGAGCAGCTAATCTTCAGAAGAAATATGCAAGTGATCTCGAGGAGGATTTTTTCAGGAAATTTTTCCAAGACAACGAGGACACCTCAGCAAGCGCACTGCTGCAAAGAAAGCAAGGTAGGATTCTAAAGGTAGGATTATGCAACAATATGGACATATCTATTATAGTGCTGCTGTTTCATTATTGCTGTTTCATTACAGCGTTATTATGTGCTGCTGCTGCTGTGCTGCTGTTTTTATCATGGCTTTGGTTTATACACAGTTGAATGTATTGCACAGTGGTTTCTGTCTCATTAATGATGTTGTGATTTTGCCTCAGTAAAACAGGGTGTTCTGCACTGATGCAGATGCTGTAGATGCTTGCAGTTGAATGCAGGGAATTCGGTTGCATTACTGGTTATAGTTACGTAATTGATATGTGGCTGTGGTGGCAGAGGCCACAAAACAGCTGACCACCTTAATCCGCCCCTGCACACAGGTGCGCTTTGCATCAAACACCACTGCAACACATTCACACTGCAGTTTCTCGAAAATACAAGCCATTCTAGTTGGTAAATACCATCTGCATTGTGATTGTGAAATGTAGTTTGTTTTTTAAATGTCTGCAGTTTGAAGTAAACTATAATGTGTTAACATACAGGTGAGGATGCAACTCTTTTAAGCCGCACTGGCTATTTGGCTGGACTAGTACTCTCTACAGTGACAAAGGAATATTTACTGTGTAAACACATCTGGCAAGCTGAGTCACATGGCCATGTGACAAATGCACTTTGGACCTGCTTTCAAATGGTGATATATTTTCCTCTCTCTCTCTCTCATGGATGTGATGGTGCTGAATGGAGTACCGGGGTCTGCTCCCCCAAAGAACCCTTATCCACAGCTCAATCAGAGCAGCTACCGGAGGGCCTGGAGAACCCTAGGAATAAACCGTGTCCACCCCCGCATGTGTTCAAAGTAATGATTCAGCCAGGTAGCGTTGAATCATGCCACTCTGGGAAAAGCTAGCATGGCAAGTTTAAAGCTCCAGAGAGCAATCAACCGTGAAATTTCAACTTCCCCTCCTGCTTGTCCTTCCTTTTATTAATGACAGTTTCCTCCTGGGATAGGTAGATGGTTTGAGTGGGATTGGGGTGGGTGGGTTTGTGGTGGAGGGGGGTGTTAATGTGTCATGTATTGTACATTTGTTGTTACGTTTAATAAAAATACAAAAAAATACTGTTTCCCCAACTTCACGCAATACTGTTACAAAGCACATAGTCCTAAAAGCATCCATCATAATAACGATCTAAACAACGAATGTATTGTTGATTTAACGGTTACTACATGAAGAGTAGCAGTGGTTAGAACATGGATTTGATCAGTAGAACGGTCATCCAATGAGTCCAATAAGTGACCATGTTAATCTAAATCTGTTTTATATGTATGTATATCACCTCACCACTTTTGTAAGATTGGGAGTATATATAATTCAACCCTCCCAATCTGTAGCCTATATCTTTATATGTATAATGAACATTTAACACTCCCAATACTACAAAAGAGGTCTATGTATAGATATGTGTGGCTTATCTTAGTATAGGCTAAAAATATGTAAACTTCACTCCATATTCAGCAGTAAAACGGAAGAATGATTTTTAACCATATGCTTTGACTGAATTCATATTCGTAATAAAATAAACGGTCTTGGCCAATAATAAATTAAGTTGCCTACAACAATGTTTCAAATAATATTAAAAAAGAGGATTTAGAAATCGATTAACCAATCACTATCCCAAATTGACACCTTAGATAACATATGGTAGCATTGCGGAGGAAAACCTACTCCTGTCAGGCGACCAAGCAAGCACGGATAGTTTCATTGAAAGGCAATGCCTAAAATGTCCATACATAATAAAACATACGAATAAATACTGTAGTGTGAAAAGTACATTGTTCGTTTCTAAAATACGTTTTAATATATCTTTAATTACCTTTTATCAAGACAAATAATCCATTCCGCAGATGCAGAAGAATGACCAGAGGTGTGCGCTGCAACCATTTTCGGCGAGATCATAGACCTGTCGGACGAAAAACTCGCAACAGGAGATTGTGCTATCAGTCTATCGTCCTCTTTTCGTTGCTGTACTTCAATTGAGTCGTTGTAATGGACAGTCCCCCATTCAATTCGGCGGGCAATGCTCCCACTGCCTTTTGCATGTCTTTTCACTTGGACAGTTTTACGCATTTTGATAAAAACATTTTAAAGCATATTTTTGTAGAGATTTTATTTTTAGAAACAATATTCAAAGGCTCGTTTTTTTTAAATAAAAGATTTTAGGATTGTTCAGACTAGGCTAGAATTGTGCATTTGGCAGGTCTCGTAAACCAACACTGAATTACGGTCAATCTCACATACGTTATTTCTTTTTTGAAAACATAGCCTACCTTTAGGCTTTAATAGACAAAATATGTAAATGCAAATATAGTAGATCGTGGGTTAAGATTAAAAGCAGATCCATCTTTAGATGGGAAGAATGCAAAAAGTCTTTAAAGGGGCACGGGCTCACCACAATTGGACAATAGAAGATTGGAAAATCGTTTCTTGGTCTGTTGAGTCTTGAATTTTTCAAAGTAATTTCTTCCCATGCTGAGGCTTTGTTTGAAATTCAACAGATCGTCATGACCATGTCTACATGTGTGAATGCATTGACTTGCTGCCTAATGATTTGCTGATTAGATATTTGCGTTAACGAGCAGTTGAACAGTTGTACCTAACGAAACGAAGTGGCTGGTGAGTGTTTATTGGCAATATATCCCAAACCCCAAGAAACCTTTTTGTTTTTACAATGGAAAAATATTGCACCCCTTTTACTTAAAAAAATTGCGGTCCTATATGCATCAGCATTTTGAGTATTTTCAACAATAGGAATTTAATAAATTCACCTTCGCATATCATGTTTCACTAACACAAATTTATTAAGTAAAAGCCACTTATATAATCGCTAAAATGACTGTGGTTCCTGGGGTTCCTTTTTCTTGGCAGCCTCCAGTGGCACCTGCTGCCTAGCCCTCGCCAGTGGCGGCCCCTCCTCCGCTCCTGTCGCTTCTGGAGCCCCACTTCTGGGGGGGGGGGGTACTGTGAGGGTTCCCTGTGTTTCTGTGTTACACATGTTCTAGTCCAGGTGCTTGTGTTGCTTGTTAGATGTGTTCCCATCCAAGTTTTGGTTTTGCCCTTCTGTGTCTTTATATCCTTATATGGTTTCCTGTGATTAGTGTTTTGGTTAAGCGTTCACACCTGTGTTTAGTTGTCATTAGTGTACTATTTAATCCCCTCTGTTGATTCCATTGTGGCTGGTCATTGTTAGATTGTTTCCACTGGCTTCTGTCAGCATAACTGTTCGAATTAAGTTCTGGTGTTCTGTGTTTTCAGTGGTTAGAGTTTGTTATTTTGTAGGGAAGTTCTTGCACTCTTTGTTTTTTAGTTCAATAAATCCTTCACCTTTGAAAAATGCTCCTGCCTCTTGCCTACCTATACCACTAACTGTGACAACCACGGCTAAGTGCTGTGTCCAGGCACTCTGTAATGCGTTGGCCATATACCTCTCCCCCTGTGGTCTTTATCCTTAACCCATTAGATCAAAATACAAAACTGCAGGTATGGCTGGGTATGGGCATGTGGTGTCTTTCATTTCTTTCTTCTTGGCACCCCATCCTTCATAATTTATGGAATTCTACATATTGTGTTATTATCACACTAGTGTTAGAATAGAAATGGCACTGTAGCTGTGAAGAGAAAGATACACAAGTTTTTGCGTAATATTTAAATAATTTTTCCTCAATATTTTATTTCACCTCACTTCCCTCCGCTCACAATTTTGTCCAGATTACAATTAAAGCATTGTCTTCTCCCTGCTCTGTGTTGGACATGGCAGGCTTGTAGTTAAACCATGTAATAAGAAGTACAGTTGCTTGGTGAGATGGACGTGTCGCGATCTTTGATGTTTGACCCTCGTGTGGTATTGTTGGGATCGCAAATTGAACATTATAGCATTGGAAGGGTAGAAACATTTCAATTAAATGAATTAAAAATATGCCACTGGGGCCTCCCACAGTGTAAGATGTTCTTTCATAGCACCCAGCTGAGTCATGTCTGAGTCAAGGCCTTGAATATGCTTCTAGCTGATAAGTGTCTCAGAATTCCCAATTGATATGCAAATGAGCATCCATTGCTAATAGAGCTGGGAGGCATTGTTAACAGGGGCTTCCTGGTCTCATTGTGCACCAGCAACCTGCTCAGGGACCTGCAAAACTGAAGTCATGATTCCCTCACACCTATTGGCCCGTATCACTTCCTGGTTTAAAGCACTAATTGAAGTTGTTGCCATGCAATGTGTCTTCAAAATAATTTCTGCATGGCACAGTGGTCTAAGTTGCTGCTTGACAGTAAAACTGCATCACGGGGGCCAGGGTACAACTCCTGGTCACAGCATTCTGGCTATGCCTATGGTGTGTCCTCGAGGTGGTGCAAAATGGGTATAGAGCTGGCCGGGGTACACTCGGTTAAAGTTTGAACCAATTCAGGTTCTTCAGAGCAATGCTATAGAGGAACCGTTTTTGGATCTATATAGAAAAGATTTCAGGGATATATAAAGAACCGTTTTCAGGCAAGGTGTTTTAGAGAACCATATTCTGTGTAACTTGGAACCCACAGAAAATGGTTTATGAAAGAACTTTTTATGGTTCTTCATGGCAGTTAATAAAAAATATTTACAGATCCTGCTTTTGTTCTTAGAATAACCTACATAAAAGGGGTCTTGAGACATCCATATTGGATCTAGGTAGATCTCTATTGGTTCCTAGCTTCTCAGATCCTTGATTGGTTCTAGTAAGACCTTAACATGATTGGTTCTAATGAGATCCAATGTTGGTTCATAACACAACCTTTCATTAAGGGTTCTCCTGAGATCTCATATTGTTTCTCAGGATATCTCATTGTTATTGGTTCTTTATGGATCTTATATTCATTCTGACTGAAACCTTCATATAATGGTTCCTCATAAATCACATATTGGTTCCTGGGAGACCTTACTGTCAGTGGTTCTAATTTACAGCATGCTGTTCCTAAAGTTTTAAGGAGGAAACAAACAAGTTAAATCAATAACATTTATTTTTTACATAACAATCACAAAGTGCTTACACAGACATCCTGGCAAAGAGTAAGAAACAACAAGAAACTGAAGTAAAGTAGCTACCAGAAACTGTTTAGAGTTAGAACCTAGGCAGAAACCTATAGACGAGCAAGACTGAAGGCTGGCCAGTCCTCTTCTGGTTGTGCAGGCGGAAATTATAAAAGTACATTATCTTAGTTAATTATTGGTTTTACACATTGAATTGATCAGTGACACAGTGAACACAGGTGTGCTGTGAACAGAGTCTTTAGGTCGAATCCATGTCAGCAGCACAACCAGATGGACTTGGGCAGGGATGACCAGGTGGACTGTGGGCAATAACAGCAGGAATTGTCAAGCTGACACTAGACCATCAACACAACCAGGTGTACTTGAGATGTGGATCAGCCCAGTTGGACCAGAGGTGAAGTCCATGTGCTTAGATCCTCCTAAGATGCAACAGGAAACCATAGAAAGAGTGAGAACTCCTTAGCTCCAGAAGAATACCTCAGCAAATAAATCAGACTGACCCTAGTCCCCATTAAAAAAACTAATGCAAACTATGAAGAAAACATGAAACAGTATTTACATTTGGTAATTTAGCAGACCAGGGTACCTTACAGTAAGTACAATGACATTCTCCCTGGAGCAACTTAGGGTGCCCAAGGACACAACGGCATTTGGCACAGCCGAGAAACGAACCGGCAACCTAGTCTGACTCCCTAACCGCTGAGCCATCATCTGACTCCAGTATGTGAATTAATAGATTCTGGTGGCTGAATTTCTTTAGTTCACGGGGGAACACTTCATTATGAGGCTCACACTCAAAGTTTGCGTCATTCTTTCAAACCGTTTTCATCAAGGAACTTCACTCCATCCTTTATTGTTCAAGAGAGTGACATTTCTAAAGAAGTTAAATGACACATATTGCATGGCATATTTTGAACATATTCTTTAGCAAAATCAGTTTTTCCTTCTAACTTATTTGCAAAATATAATTTGCCGTTATGCTCAAGTGTTACCTATTCCATTGTTATTGCCCTGCCACTTTGCATACCAACCGATCTTCCTCTTTAATTTAGATTTTAGATTTTCACAAAATGAAGATATACTTCCTATCATTCGTTCGGCAGGCGTCAGCTTCCTCGAATAGAATGCGCAGGGGCGCAGCGTGGCCGGTGAGCCCGACCATTGTGAAGGCACCGCCCCCACTCAACTCTCAGAAGTGTCCACCTCTACTATGAACTGCAATGCCAGGTCAGGGTGTGCCAGAACAGGTGCGGTGAAGAATAGTGTCTTCAGTGAGGTGAAAGCTCTATCCACCTCCGAGGTCCACCGCAACCTGACCGGCCCACTCTCAAGAAAATGTTGCACTGCTTTCACGGTGGTCGGGGTCATCCTATTACGCACGGTACTAATGCGATCCTTCTCCATATCCACCACTGCCAAGGAAATGTGATATCTGAGAAGAGACAGTGCTGGAAAAACAAGCTTTCTGCCTTAACATAAAAGTCATGCTCCAGTATTCTCCCAAGCATCCGGCGGACCAAATCGACATGTTGGTTGCGGGTGCTCGTGTACACCAGGATGTCATCGATGTACACGAACACTCCATCACTGATCATGTCCCTGAATGTTTCATTCACAAACACTTGGAAGACTAC
The DNA here is from genome assembly GCA_016801145.1 of Umbra pygmaea. Taxonomy (NCBI): domain Eukaryota; kingdom Metazoa; phylum Chordata; class Actinopteri; order Esociformes; family Umbridae; genus Umbra; species Umbra pygmaea. Next base: position 96,682 of record JACXGM010000079.1, read on the forward strand.
TGGAGCATTCATAAGAGCGTACGACATCACCAAGTACTCATGATGACCTGATGTCATACTAAATGTGGTCATATATTTGTTTCCTTCTTGGATACGCATAAGATTGTAGGCACTTCTGAGATCTAGTTTTGTAAAGAAGCGAGCGCCATGCATAGACTCGAAGTACTTCTGGTAGGAGTTGTATGGCACAATCCCAGGGCCGATGGGGGAGGTAATTTAGATGCCTTTTGTTTAGAGAAAACATGGGCCAGGTCCGAATATTCAATGGGGATGGGAATGTTGGAGGCACTGTCTGGACTCTCCACCGTGGTGGCCCTCAGCAAAACTGGAGTGCACCTACCCAGGCGTCCTTGCGACCACCCTTTAATGTGCCTGTGTGGCCAAGAGACAGAGGGGTTATGAAATGATAACCAAGGGTATCCTAGTACTATGGGGGATGTTGGAGTGTCTATGACGTGAAACACAATTTGTTGTGAGTGGTTATAAAAACATGTCATGGTTATAGGAACAGTGGCATATGATAGTTATGATGATAGTGATGACTGGGTTCTTAGCCCTTGCGCGTCCGGAGAGACAAGAGATGAGTGCTGACACCCGGTCACGTCCAGAAGCGGTGGGAGCCTTGGTGGTGAAGTACAGGCTCAACTGCAGCAGGAAGCCCTGGCACCTGGACGCCATCCCATTGTACTCCCGGGGAAGGGGCAAATGTAACCCTGCTGAGTGATGGGCTCCAGGGAGTGGTCTTTCAGCCCTGGCTGGACTGGTTCTGGTGTGGGAGGATTCATCACCCTCTCAAGCCCATTGATGGAGAGCAGCACGCTATCCTTAGCCATCCCCAGCCTTTCCAGCATGGCTTGATGGCTTTGGATTGTAGAGACAACGTTCACCAAGATAGCGACCTCGGAAGCCTCCGCTTGTCTCGCTGACTCCATCGAACAAAGGGTGGGGTAAACTGTTACAGTTTCTTAAGGTAAAGGAGTCATGCAGGAGCAGGTGCATTCTGATGTGTTTAATACAAAGAAAGCTATAAGCAATAATCACAAGTTTTACTGAGAGCACCCTATACCTAGGTACTTAAATAACACATACAACGTGTGTACCTGCTTTACTAAAAGAAAATAAAGCCCTGTTACGTACAGGGAAGCGAATACAAAACGGGTGTCTACATAAGTTGTTTTTTAACACACAAGTCCATACCCCAGTTAAAAAAAGTTCTTAATCACAGATCCCAGACAGCTGCGTGTTGTTTGATGGGAATTGTTGGGGAAAGAGACAGTGGTGTCAGAAGACAGGGGACGCTGAGCGTTGGATCCTGTGCGCGCCAGTAGAGGGGGCTCCAGGATCTCCATTGCTGACAGGAACAAATGTGTAGAGAGCAACATTTATATATATATAATGTATTTATTTATTTATATATTTGGGAAAAAAACAAAAGACTCATATATATGTGGTATTCAGTCATTTGAAGCTAATTACAATTTTTAGGCATTTTTTGAATCTACAGTATATTTCTAGTCTGCTAGCCTTCTACTAAATTCTGAATAAAATTATTGTTTTTAGTATTTGTCACGAATCCCAGGGACTTGAATTCTTAAGTGTATGTGTATGCATTTTGGGGTTTATTGTCTGTAGTTATGTTATTGGGTTTTCGTCAAGGGCGTAGGAATGGTGGGGATGGCGGGACAGGTCCCCCGCAATGTTACAGACAGGCAATGTGGTCCCCACCGATAATAAGAACAATTTGTGAAAAATATATGGTGTCCCCCCCCCATATCAAATTTGTTCCTACGCCCTTGGTTTTCATCCTATGCCAGTCCATTGCATTGAAGGTTTATGTTGGTTTATTGAATAGATATGAATGTATAGTGTGTACTTGTACTATATATGGGTTACTAAGGGGATTATGTAAGTGTTGCGCCTTCCCATCGCTCACCTGGTGCTATTCAGGACTGATTGTGACCATTACCTTAAGTACATTCAGCCGGATCATTCAGTTCCTATTTAGCCCGGGTGAACGAGAGGAAAGGCGTGAGTCAATGAGTATCTGTACGTGAGGAAGTTCTACTGTGTTGCTGAGATCCGAGGGAAAGATATCTTATTTATGTCTGATGGAATTATTACGTATACTACTTGTATTATAAGTGATGTGTGTGATATAGCTTCAGTCAGGCGTCTATATTAGTAAGCCGCACATGTTTCTATGCCACAGTCAAGAGCATAGTAGGTTTATGTATACTATCGTTGTGCATACTCGTTATATCTGATTCCGTCAGCTGTTGTGATGTCCTCCCTTGGGTCTACATTAAATACGGAAACCAACAAACGCCTCTGCTGCGTTGGTCTCCCTCTCTAGCACATGACAGTATTGTACACAACACTTATGTTCAGAACAGGGCTTTAACCCAACTTACAACAAACAACAAGTTACCCATAATGAACGCACTGCACACTGCATAAGATGTCTGCTATTCAGTCTAAAGATCTGTCACTTCCTTGTTAGAAGTTAAGCTGCTGGGATAGGTGGTAGTTTAAACAGGAGGGGAGTTACAACAATTCTGTTTGGCTAGTAATGGTCACATGAGGAGAAAATGTCTGCTTTGATGAAGTGAACAAGTTTTTCTGTGGTGCAGAAGTCTTCTAACTGCAAGGTCAAAATAAAATTAACTCAGCAAAAAAACATCCCCTTTTTCAGGACACTGAACTTCACAGATCTTCATTTTATATGGTTTAAACAATGTTTTACATTCTTTACGAACGTGCACCATTAAGGCACCAACAGCTTACAAATGGTGGGCAATTAAGGTCACAGTTATGAAAACTGAGGACACTAAAGCGGGTATATCTCCCTAGTTGCTACAAAAGCCTGCACCTCATTTGGCCGCCTCTCCTTCCAATTCTCTGCTGCTAATGATTGAAACAACTTACAAAAATCCTTGAATTTTGAGTGCACCGTCCCCATCTACTTTTAAGGCATTACTTTCAAATCAACTGACTGACCGCTGCACATGTTGACCCTACCCCCTCTCTTTGCCCGTTTATGCCCTAGCGTACTCATCAAAGCCTTAACGCATATTGCACATAAGCAACCGCACAGCTGTCTTTGTATAATTTGCACATTACCATTTTCAGCCATGTTCATCATGTTACCTATCCTATTGTTTTGTTTCTCTTTTACTGCCAGTTTACATTCCACTAATCTACCTCTCTATTTTAGACCATATTTGCACTGAATGTAGAGTGTTTTTTATCTAACCTAATACCATTTATATGTGTAATTGTATACCTGAATGTTTGTACTTTATGTATAACTTAATGTCACCATGCACCTGGCGCCTTTTCTTGGCCAGGCCGCAATTAATGAGAACTTGTTCTCAATCGATTAACCTGGTAAAATAAAGGTGAAATAAAATTAAATAAAATAGAATAAAGAGACCGTTCTACTGACTCGGAAAAGCACCAAAAGAAAGAAGCCCAGGGTCCCTGCTGATCTGTGTGAACACGCCTTAGGCCTGCTGCAAGGTCCCTGCTGATCTGCGTGAACATGCCTTAGGCCTGCTGCAAAGAGTAATAAATTGCAATGTCCATGCTATGAGACACCTAAGACAGCGCTACAGGGAGAGAGGAAGGACAGCTGATCGTCCTCGCAGTGGCAGACCACATGTAACAACACCTGCACAGGATCAGTACATCCGAACATCACACCTGCTGGAGAGGAACAGGATGGCAACAACAACGGCCTGAGTTACACAAGGAACGCATAATCCCTCCATCAGTGCTCAGACTATCTGCAATAAGCTGAGAGAGGCTGTAGTGAGAGCATGTAGGACTGTTGTAAGGCAGGTCCTCACAAGAAATCACTGGCAAAAACGTTGCTTATGGGCACAAACCTACCTTCATTGGACCAGACAGGGCTGGCAAAAAGTGCTCTGTCAAATTAAAATTTAAACTGATACTCTTTCCATGAAAGACATGCATAAGGGCTGGCAGGCAAGTGACATGAGACAGGGGGCCTGTGTACTACGGTAACTCCCTGTTAAATTTGCCTGTCATATTGATATTTAAATTAAATCTTATTTTTTAAATAATGCGTACCTTAGGGCTGGCAAAAATTATGCCTCTACAACCCCTCGGGATGGGGCCTAGTTTACAATAGTACAGGCTTCATTGGTTGTATCAATCTGCGTTCTACGCTGAGGTTCTGTTCTTTTAAGGAATGTCCCATCTAATCTCTCTAGTGTCCTGTTGAATTCTAGGATGATGACCTAGGACAACCGTAGTCCTTGGAACACAACGCAGAAACACCTACATTGACAAAGATCTTGTCCAAAGCCGTTGTCACCGACCACAGCCCACCTGGCTGTCCTTGTTCCTGTATACCTGGTGGATCAGGACCCAGGACCTGCGCTTGTGCCGGGTGCAGTGGCGAGCACATGTAATCCAAGTCACTGGGAGGCTGAGTTTAGTGTTTCACAGGACTTTCATGTGTATTGATATACAACTTAGCCTTAATTGGACATGCACTCTTGAACTTTACACCTGCCATAACCAGAAGAGTAAAGGCCAACCCACTGAGTCTGGATCCTCTCTAAGTTTCTTCCTGGTAAGCAAATTACTAAGGAGTATTTTCTAACAACTATGCTTCAATTTTGCATTGTTGCTTGCTTTTTGGAGTTTTAGGTTGGATGTCTTTAAAAGCACTTTGTGACACCTGCTGATGTACAAAGTTCTTAATAAAATACTTTTTATTAATTGAAAAAGTGCTCTTCACTGATGAGTCACAGATTTGTCTCACCAGGGGTGATAGTTGGACTCGCATTTATCATTGAAGGAATGAGCGTTACACCGAGCCCTGTGCTCTTTAGAGGTGGAGGGTCCGTTATGATCTGGGACAGAGTCTCACAGCATCATCAGACTAAGCTTGTTTTCATTGCATCTCAACTCTGTGCATTACAGGGAAGACATCCTCCTCCCTCACGTGGCACCCTTCCTGCAGGCTTATCCTGACATGACCCTCCAGCATGACAATGCCACCAACCATACTGCTCGTTCTGTGTGTGATTTCTTGCAAGTCTGGAATGTCAGTGTTCTGCCATTGTCAGAGAAGAGCCCGGATCTCAATCTGGGACCTGTTGGATCAACGGGTGAGGGCTAGAGCCATTCCTCCCAGAAATGTCGAGGAACTTGCAGGTGCCTTGGTGGAAGACTTGGGAAAAAAAATCACAGCAAGAACTGGCAAATCTGGTGGAGTCCATGAGGAGGCTATGCACTGCAGTACTTAATGCAGCTGGTGGCCAAACAAGTTACTGACTTAGTTTTGATTTTGACCCCCCCCCCCCTCCTTTTGTTCAGGGACACATCATTCAACCTCTGTTAGTCACATGTCATGGAAATTGTTCAGTTCATGTCTTAGTTATTGAATCTTTTTTTGTTCATATAACTATTTCCACATGTTAAGTTTGCTGAAAATAACAGCAAGTGAGAGGACATTTTGTTTATATTTAAATATATCTAAAGTATACCTGACTCTCCAGAATGGTGTCTGTGTGGGCTGTGTGAGTTGTGGGGGTGTCATGCATACTGTACAGATCTATTCTCTAGACTCATGGCTGATCTTTCCCTCCCAAAGAAATAAAAAATGTACTTGATTAATGTATTATTTTGTCTATAATATATATTTTGAACATAATTTATATATAAATTATATTAAATATGTTAAATTTTCATATTTGGGATACTTTTTTACTTAATAATTGGCTTAAGTTTTAATGTAAGTATATTCATGTTATAATTAAGTTATAATACATACGTAGATATTGTATTTGAAGTATATCATTTTAATTTATTTTTAAGTATATTGTAATATATTCATAATATATTTGAATATTTCCTCTTCTGCTTGTGCATATTGGTAAACTGGAAATCCCAGAACTGTTACATAACCTAGAGTATAAAGGTTCAATCCTGATATCAAGTTGTCGACCTAAAAACATTCCAATGGTTTGTTTTTTCAGAAGATTCAATCATCAACATCACTCTGATTTCCTGAAGATTCAATCATCAACATCACTCTGATTTCCTGAAGATTCAATCATCAACATCACTCTGATTTCCTGAAGATTCAATCATCAACATCACTCTGATTTCCTGAAGATTCAATCATCAACATCACTCTGATTTCCTG
>JACXGM010000080.1:0-102689 GCA_016801145.1 Umbra pygmaea
ATAAAATCATTGTTGTAGTGGCGGCGACTAGCGGCTTGAGCTCAAACAACGCTAAGAGAGAGCTACGAATGGTCCAGACCAACCTTACGAAAGTATGACTTACAGAAGATATACTTAGCGTACGAACGTTTCGGGAACCGTGCCATTAGGTTAAGAGAGAGGTTAAGGAATAGGTTAAGAACTACTTAGCGATAAGAACATTTTGGGGAACCGGGCCCTGTTCATTTGTCCTGGTGGGCAATATTAAATTATTATTTATATATCGATTTATATATTTATACAGTATATATATTTTTTGTTTCTTTTACTGAGCACGGGAACAATACAGGGACAATATAACCAGTTTTCTAAAATAAACATTATTATTATTATTATATAATATGCATTTGTTGCTAGTTAGATATTGTCAAATGTTGATTTTGTCATTCTAATATTGTCTGTATTTTGTAATAGATTGATGTTTTCAACTCCAGGATCCAATATGCTGGTTCCTTACATTTACTATTCCTGAAACAAATTTTTGGTGTTTTTGTATTTTTCAGAAAAGTTACATAGTTTAACAGTTTCCTAGTTCAGGGGTCTTTAACCCTGTTTGGTCCAGGAACCTCCACCTCCGTTTTAATAATATTTTTATAACATTTTTTAATATTTGTATTTATAATAATTGCAACAAGAATATTGGTACAAAGAAGCTGCTTTTTCCATTTTTTCCCATCGCCTCCCAAGAAATCCCAACAAACCCCCATCCTCCCCTCCATCCAGCACACCTCAACCTCTCTCCCCGATCCCCCCCAATACACATCCATCCCTCCCTCCAACCAACCCCCAAACCCATCCCCCACACAGACACCTTAACAGAAATAACATAATGAATATAAAAAAGTTAATCAAGAGAGCCTAAAGCATACAACGACATGATGACAATAAATAAATAAACAAATAAATAAACAAACAGATATAAATATTACAAATGGTAAGCTTTTAAAATAAGAATAAAAAGTCTGCATTTATTCACAAATTTGGAGTATGATCTTGTAAGAGAATACTTCTATCAAGATGGAGGGGAGACATAACATCACTCAGCCACTGAGAGGATAAGGGAGGCTAATAATGATGTAAGAGCAACAGTGTCTACATTTTATAATTTATCGAGAGCGAGTCTTCTGGGATCTCAAACACAGCTATCGGGGGCATGGTGGCAAGTGAATTTTAAGCGCATCAGATAAGATTTAGAATATCAAGTTCCAATAATTTCTCAGTTTAGAGCATACAAAAAACATGATAGAGGTTGCATGGGGCGGCATTCAAATCTGTCACATCCATCCATCACTGTAGGGGTTATTTTAGATTTTTTTTGGGACTAATGAACTCTATGAAACACCTTGAACTCTATAAGTCCAAGACAGGCACAAGATGTAGTGGAGCTTACGCTGTCAATCGCCCTATCCCACCACTCCTCCATAAATTCAACAACCATTTCCCGCTCCCAGGCAAATTTAGTTATATTAGTTGAGTGTTTGTCCAATTACATATCCATGAATAAACATGAGAAATCCATGCTTTCTGTTGGGGTAAAAGAGTCAGAAACATACCAGGGCTTGGTGGTCGGTATGCTAGGAAAGCCAGCAAATTCAAAGGATCCAAAATGTCTCATCTGCAGGTAACGAAAAAAGTGAGATGGAAGCAAAGCATGTTTAGAGGCTAAGTTGGGGAAACTAGAAAACTCACAGTTTTTATAAAGGTCATGGATGTTCTTAATACCTTTCCATTTCCATAGAGAGAAAGCATTCTCAACAACAGATGGAGGTAATATGTGGTTATTATCAATAGGGCCCGTAATGGATGTTAAGCAGAATTTAAAATGGCAATGGAACTGGTGCCGGTGTAGCGAGAAGGAGACATTGGGAAAGCAGAGCACAAAAATTCAGAGAGAGATGTAGAGGTACAAGACAGACCCTCTAGGTGACACCACAGTGTATCTGGAGAATGCAACAAGAGTAGTAGCTTCTGAAATTTGGCCGCCCAATAATAATAAAGAAAATTGGGAAGTGAAAGCCCTTAACTGAATTTGCATTCCTGAAGTACAGACCTGCTGAACCTGGGTACCTTTCTTCCCTAAATAAATGAGGTAACATCCTGATTGATTAACACAAAGAATGGGATAGACTGAAAAATAATATTTTGGGCAAACTATTACATTTTATTACCTCTGAAAAAAAGTCTGAGAAGAGGGGCAAAGTTAGCTGAAAAGAGAGCAGGGGATGAGCGACAGTTCTTGAAGCCAGAGTGAATAAGCTGAAAGGGCAGGTCTTACTGCTAAAGCTGCATCACAGCTGGAGTGATTGGGAAGAACTCAATCTATTTAAGGTTAATTTTGTAACCAGAAAAATAACCAAAGTTCTCCAAAATGGAGAGTATATATGGTAAAGATGTTGCAGGGTTATTGACATAAAGCAACAAGTCGTCAGCATACGACAGCCTATTTTCAACTTCCTCCCTTGGAAACACCCTGGACAGAGGTTGAGGCCCGCAAGTTTAATGACAAATAGTAAGGGGGACAGAGGGCAACCCTGCCAGGTCCCGCATTCCAGGGCAAAGTAGTGAGTGAGTGTCATTGGTACAAAGAGTGAGTGTCATTGGTACAGACATTGACCTGTGTAAGTGTAAACAGAAGCCTGACCCATGAGCTACATTTGTCAGCAAATCCAAACCTTCAGAGAACAGCTAATAAATATTTCCATTCAATTCTATCAAAGGCCTTTGTCCAGGGAGACCACAAGTTCAGGGGAGTTTGAAATCCGTTTAGACTAGATAATGTTGAATAAGTTCAGAATATTAAAAACATTACAGTCTACACTTAATAAAACTTGTCTGTTCCTCTTAGATTACTGCTGATGAATTTGTAGAATCAGACGGGTGGCAGCATGTTGATTTAATTGGTGTGCCAACAGGCAGCTCACCTTGTCACCTTGTTCGTAGTAGTAGGCCCATGAATGCAAGAGTAACCGGTCTGCACCATTGGGGGAAAAAGGTTAAATTCAGACTCCAAGTTCAAACGTTGTTTATACAGCTCCAGGGATGATGACTGTGAATATTGGCAGTCTAAATCAAGAATAACTTACGGATTGTTTCTCCAGTTTAGCTCTATGGATATTCTTTAGGTGAGAAGAGTAAGATATTTGAATACCTCTTAAATAGGCCTTAAAGGAGTGTTCCACAGTACATCAGTTTCATAGTGTACCATTTAAAAACATTACCATAGATGATTTATGTCATACACGTCTGTTCTTTTTCAATATATCAAGAGAAAAGCCGATAGTATATTTCAGTTCCTTTCGCATCCACTGGGGTGCTTCTGTATCCATCTAAACTTGAGTTACCACAACTCCCAGAATTCCAAGCAAATTTAGTGCCCGTCCCCGTTTGAACACACCAAGCAGAACATGGGCTATTCAACAGCACACCTCTGTAGAGCTTGACGCTAGAAAGTTATACATATTTGTTTTTGAAATTGTAGTCTAATTTCTATTCATCATGCGCGTTTGGTGTTCTATATCTGGTTGCAGAAATTACAAGCTAGCCCAAAAAAGAAGGAGTAATCTTTCACACTTCACAATAGGCTATAAAAAGTTAGGGTCTGCAGTCAGCATTTTAGGTTGGAAGATTAGGAAAGGGATGTACGTGGTGAATTAACCGGCACTACAGCCCGAAAGCGGCTGAAAAGCGAGGCGATCACATCCATTTTTATTATCTAGAAAGAATAGCCTATATATAGTTAGGGTCTGCAGTCAGCATTTTAGGTCGGAAGATTACGAAAGGGATCTACGTGCTGAATTAACCGGCATTACAGCCCGAAAGCGGCTGAAAAGCGATGCGATCCCATCAATTTTTTTATATAGAAAGAGTAGCCTATATATAGTAAGGTATAGTAATTTACACACTCAGCTAGCTACTAAATACAGCTGGCCCACTACACATACAGTACAATAATATTACCACACAGACACGATGTGTGCTCCATTATCAAGGTACAGAAAATAGGTTTAATAAACTTACTCATCTGTTAATTGTCCTCTTGCTACGTCTCTTTCCATGCATGCTGGAAAACTTCAGTGATTCAGTGACGCATATGCGGTCATCAGTCATTTTTGTTTAAGCCTTACAAGTAAAGCTTGTCCATGATCCCATTCATTGTAGCAAGTGCTTTTTTTATTCAGTAGACATGGATGGACATATTCCCACAGAAGCACTTAGGCAATTAGAATTTAACCGCGTTTCAACTGGATTATCTGTAGAACATGCTGCCTTGTTGAAGCTGGATATCAAACTCCATTCGTTGTAAATGTTCTTTGGTGTACTCGGACACAAACATGTATGGTTGCATGTCACTCAGAATGTAAAAGCAAGTTGTAAAATTCCTCATCTACAAATCCTAGGTTAGTAGCAATTGTGTGACCAGCGACTTTGGTTACGAACTGTTTCACAGACTCAAGAGAACATGCCGGGTGGGCGGGGCTTGGAACAAGGAAGCCAGCGTTGTAGTTCTATACATACTGAAAAAAATCATACCATCTCGTCTGTTTAGCATTAAAACGCCTGATCGAAACATCACAGAAAGATAAGCTATACCTTAAAAAATCAAGGACAACTGAGGCTTTAATGATCAGGTTTGAAAGCCAGATCAGTATAACAGGGATGCTTATATTCGCGACTGAATACAGGCCTATATTCATTTTTCCTATCTCCAAAGTCACACGGTGACGTCAGCGTGTGAAAATTCCCCGCAAAATTTCAAATATTGCTCTTACACTAGCCAGGCATGGGTGAAACATATCTCACTGTTCTACAAATGTCTGGGATAAGCTACTAGCACCTCCAGATAGCTGTAGGGTGAAGTATCCCTTTAGGTGTCTCCCATAGAAGCGAGGGGGATGTTGAGCCAGTCTGATTAGGCAACAGAAAATTATCAATAGAGGAGGTGATACAGAAGTTAGCATCGGATAAGAGAAGAGAGTTGAGTCTCCTGTTGGGGGAAGTGCAGGTTTTTGCAGATATAATTTTTTCAATTGCTAAGGAGCCATGGTCAGTTATTACAATAAGCAAGTATTCAAAAGAGGTCAAATTCAAGAGAAACAAATGATCCACAAAAAATCGTCAATATGAGAAAAAGAGTGAGAAGAAAAAGTACTCACGTGCTTGTGGTTTCTGAATCCTCCAGTGGTCAGTACATCCATTCTGAGTCTTAAAATCTGAAAAGGACTTAGACATGTTAGAGGGGAACATTGTTCTGGGATTAGAGCAGTCCAGATTCTGATCAATAACACAGTTCAGGTCTCCAGCAATTATCAAACAATGGGTACTTGCCAGTGGGATTTTCCCCAGCAACCTATTGGCAAAATTGACATAAACAAAATTGGGAGCGTAGATATTGGCCAACACTACAGGGGTATGCCAGATGGTGCCAGAAGTAATTAGATACCTTCCATTGCTGTCAGACATGACATTGGTAGCTGAGCAATGTATTCTTTTACAGCCACCCCTCTGGCTTGGAGTTAAAATGGGAATGAAAAACCTAGAGTTTTCTAGCATTCTGTGGTCTTTAATTTGTATATGAGTCTCTTTTACGAATACCACGTCTGCTTTAAAGAGAAATGTAAAGGTTGAATTGAATTAATACTTAATACTGTCGGAAGAGGTCTTTTAAAAATGCATATGTAGAAATTGCTTTGTTACACAAAACCTAAAGCAGGATTTTGATGAAAATGTGCCCATTATAAGGCAGGCTCTGTCCGGCTAGCAACACGTCATATGATGTAGGCAGAGGCAAATGCGAGCTCGCGCTCTGCTCTCTCATTGTGGTTGTCGATGTAGTTAGAGCAGTGGTGAGAGACAGACCGAGATATAGAGAAATGAGAAAGTTTTATAGTAGCCATAATGGTAAGAGCACGGTTTCCAATTTTATCTCTAAATATCGTTTTTGGCAGTTATCTATTTCTTCAATCTAGTTGTGTATCATTAATGTACACTATGCTATATTGAGGTGTTCAACCTACACATTGCTCTTTAAGCTTTTTCAAATGGGAGAAAACACAGGAACTCTTGTTTGGATTATTTAAAGCTTTTACAGTCTGAGATATTCATTTAATATTGGCGGGGCCATCTACTCTACTGTGATCACATTAAGATTGTTAGCCATTTTAAAATAATGAAATGAAATGTTTTGGAAAGAAGATCAGGGAATGTAGTATCATTAACAATATGAACCCAGATCTCTGTTCACCACTGAGCAGAGACAGCAGGTAGCCTATAGCATTACCTGGGTGCATATGAACAAAAGATTCTCTCTACCTATAACATGGTGAGTCTCCACCGCAACAGCAACCCCACAACCCAAACTTCCCTCCAATTAACATCAAAGAGGTCATAAACAATAATAAAATTAAACATGGTAGCATTTTATATCATTCCATTATAATCGTGAAGTGGGCAGTCATATTAATAAAGCAAAAATAATAAATAAATAAATACTGCCTTAGACCAGGAATAACATTGCAAAACCATGAAGGCACACGAATACGACAGTGAAAATATCACCTGTATAGGCCAATCTGGCAGTGTCAAATAACAATTAGGAAATGGCCTAAAAGTGGCTGATATAGTCTTGATACAGTCCAACCTGTGGGGAAAAGGAACCAGTAACATAAAATATAAGTCGCCCTACCAAGCTAGGCTAAATGATGAATAAACAAGTGCATGTCTTTTAGCTTCATGCCTCACTGAAGTGCTGTTCAAACCAAATCTAGGGAGGCTAATCATAGGGTGTTTCATGTAGCTAACTTTAAGGGGTTGATGAGAATCTATGAGCTCACTGCGTGCCACCTTAATTATTTAATTTTGCAACTAACATATCAATTTACCAGACCTTAAGAATTATTTTAAGTATTATATTAACAGGTTTCTTACATTTTCAAAATGTAAGTAACTAAAGAAAACCATAATTCTCTCTGAACAGTCCTTTCGTCCTAAATAATAATTTGGCATTTTCAGGAAGATACTGTATTTTTTCCTAATTAATTAATTAATAATATACAATTATTTATTGATTGATTGTTATTGTAAAAACCCTGAGTTCAGGGTGAAGACTTCTGCCATAGTTGATGTGGATATGATGTGATGTATTATGATAGCATCATACTGTTAGCATTTAGCATGTTGTAATAATCTTGTGTGGTGTTGTACTGTAGGTCCAGGACTACTGTTTGTGGTGTAGCCACGTGCTGAGTGGGATGGCAGCTGAGGAGTCTATTAGGGATGTGGCCACCTGTGACCTACACCTGGCCCAACACCAGCAGCTGTGGGCGGAGATTGTAGCCCGGGAGGAGACCTACGACCAGGCAGTGGCCATGGGGACGGAGCTCCAGAGGCAGGACAGACAACACGCCAGAGAGGTTTTACATTTACAACATTTTTACTATCACAAAAGGCAATTTGGTGGTGGCAAAATGACAGACAAATTCAGCATTTGCACATTTTGGTATGATTAGGGTCAAGGGACTTTAAGAACGATTTGCATAATATTCCTGAAAGGAACACTCGAGGCAAAACGGATGCTGTTGGAATGATCTGGGTACAGGCCCGGCACAGCCTTCTTCTTTCAATGTGCAACTCGTCACAGTGCATCTTGTTACCTGTCACTCAAATAGTGAGGGACTGAAGCTTATTGGCTTGAACCCAATTTTCATCTGTGTTGGCCCACATGGGCCATGCTTGCAGTACTCAAAGCAGCACCACACAGCATCCAGTCTCTTTGAAACTAGTGATTTCATGGCTAATTGAGGTAAGACAGTAATTCTTCCCGTAGATGACGCACGCATGAGTTCCTCATTGACACATCCAGCCTAAAGCAGGAGGTTAAACCGTCTCCTTAATGTCTCAATGCTTTCTTGGCAAATTGGCCTTTGGGGATAAATGTTCTCTAATGTCTGTGCGTTCTGAGGTTTGAATACATTCCTGATTGAAGAGTGGGGTTTACATGAGCTAAATGAGCTGGTAATTTGGGCTGTCTTCTCCCTGCCAGGTTCAGGACAAGATGATTGGTCTGCAGGAAGTGAGAGATGAGATGCTTGGCCACTGGAAACGGAAACAGAGGAAACTGGAGGGAACACACCTGGAACAAGTCTTCTACAGGGACACTGAGAGCATCGAGAAGGTCACCAACTCACAAGAGGTCAGAGGTCAAAGCTGGTAGTTCGAAGACTATAGAGCGTATGCTCGCTTTAAACACTCGCATTAGCAGTGTATGCCCCTGATGCTCCACAAACTAACATTTGTTTACTATGCTGAAGTTTTTCTTTTGTTTTGTCCTTTCAGATCCTCCTGAAGAACAGTGATCTTGGGACGACAGTTGATGAGACAGAGGGACTCATAAAACGCCACGAAGCCTTTGAGAAACTCCTTGGCACTCAGGAGGATAAGGTTTGAATATCTTCCATGCCTACACATTGTGTCTAGTGCTGTTCAACAAACTTGCTTCGAGCCTGAATATGGCTTCTCTGACTTTGCCTGGGCCTTCAGCACGAGGCAGTGCAAATTGGCATAGCGCTGCCCAGTCGGATTATCTACCTTGCCATGTAACTCTCCAGAGACCCCCTTTATGCACATCGGGTGCCTTTAAATTCATCACCCCACAAGAGCTGCAGTTTTGGAGATGCTCCGACCCAGTCTTTTAGCCTTCACACTTTGGCCCTTGTTAAACTCACTCCTGCTTCTTCATTTTTTCCTCAAAGTTGATGTGTTAGACGTGAGAAAAATTGGCAAGCGTAGGGATTTGTGCGACTTTGACAATGGCCAAATCAATCTCCAAACATGCAGCTCTTGTGGGGTGTTCCCAGTCTGCAGTGGTCAGTACATATCAAAGGTGGTCCAAGGAAGGAAAAGCGGTGAACTGGTGACAGGGTCAGGGGCGGCCAAGGCTCATTGATGCATGTGGGAAGCTAAGGCTGGCCCGTGTGGTCCAATCCAACAGACGAGCCACTGTAGCTGAAATTGCTAAAAAAGTGAATGCTGGTTCTGATAGGTGTCAGAACACACTATACATCACAGTTTGATATGTATGGGGCTAAACTATATATTTATAGTCATAATGTTATATATATAGTATATAACATTATGACCACCTGCATAATATTGTGTAGGTCTCCTTTGCCACTAAAACAGCAGCACCAAATATTTATTGTTCCACAAACTAAATTAAGTGCCATGTCGTCTTCCATACATGTGTCTTAGCTCGTTTAACCACTTTAATGTCATTACATTTAGATATCACCCCTGAAGGACCTTGCTGAACGGCTGAAGAAAGAAGACTTAAGTCATGAAAAGGCCAGTCTCATCCAGGGCAAGTTGAAGACCCTCCTGGAGAGGCGTAGCCGGATCAAGGGTCTGTCAACCAAACGTAGGGAGGAACTGGCCATTTCCAGGCAGTTCTGCATCTTCAACCGCAATGCTGCGGAGGTACAGTACAAGACCACACATTTAATAGTATTCATTTTCTTTGAACTAAGTTCAGTGTACTGTGTGATGGAGCATGTCCGGGTCTGCCAGACTGGCTTGCATTTTGTGGCTAACCATAGGTTCCCTTGTGTCATGTATAAAAGCAATTTTTTATAGTGTTTAAAGAAACACAAATGCTTTTTGAACTATGTTTGTCTCCAGCCCCATTGCAGTGTTGTGTGTCTGTTTCCCAGGCTGAGGAGTGGGTGTCGGAGCGCATGCAGAAGATACAGGAAGACTCCAAGGTGGATCTGAGCAACCTGCAAATCAAGATGAAGCTGCTCCAGAAACATCAAGTCTTCGAGGCAGAGATTTTGGCCCACAACAAGATCATTGACTCTGTGCAGCTGGTATGAGCTGTCATTCTTAAGATCCTAGGAGGTTTTCTTGTCAGAGATACTACTTGTTTGGCAACATGCATGATACATGAGACAAATACTATGTCTTATACAGTATTAAATTGTATATTTTATTGTAGAAGGGGACAGTCAATCTATGTGACCAATATAAATTTATTTATATAATCAGGGACGGACTGGCCATCTGAGTTTTCCCGAACGGCCGGTCCATTCCGACCGAAAGGCCCATCATATTGTACTTTGACCGCTGGTCGGCCAGTTACAGACCTGGACGTATTAAAACAGGTGACAGTAGGCTTAAATAAACTGGCGCCACAGGAGCGCAAAACTGCGCTCTGGCCCGGCCGTCAAATCGAGAGAGAGATATATTTAGATGAGGAGAAACCCAGAGTGAATGACAGATGCTGGGAGCGACAGATACAGTGCGTGCATACGCCGGCCACTCCATCCAAAGTCCCGGGCCAAATTTTTGTCCCAGTCCATCCCTGTATATAATATTTTTATTGTAAATACTTTTTCCATTGCACTTTAGAATACATTGAAGGAACAGTCATAAATACAGGGGATACTGTTCTCTCTATTTCAAATGGAATTAAATGTATTGCAATTAAGCTAACAATACAGATAATCAAAGTGTATGTACCACCTATCTTCAATCAGATCATGTGAACAAATGGGAACAAGATATCTTGCTTCCAACCCCAACTAACAGAATTTATCACTATCCTCGTAGATATACAATCGCTTACCCATATAATTCAATTATATTTTAAATATTCATCGCCTTCACACGCAATCAAAAAAATTCTGTAGAGACTAATTAGCAGTGTGTGAATGACCCCAGATTCTGTGTGGACATTTTGTTCCTTAGGGTTTCTCATCTCTCTTGTGTGACATCTCTCCCTTGTGAAACGGTACACTTTTACATTAAAAACATTTAGCTGATGCTCTTATCCAGAGCAACATCGAATAAGTATAGGGATATCCCCTGGAGCAATTTAGGGTTAACGACATATGGCATATGTCGGGATTTGAACCGGCAACCTTCCAACTATAAGTTTAACTCTCTAACCATTGAGCCATCTGACAGCCAACATCTTTTTTTTCTCAATGTTTTGATTTCCTTTTCTGTTCTAGGCTGGTGAGGAGCTACTGTCTCTACGTCACCCTAAATCCCAGGAGGTTCGTCGTAGTGCTGCTGCTCTTCAAAAACACTGGGAGGAACTGAAGCTGGCCGTGGCTGCACGGGGGAAGGTTCTGGAAGACAACAGAGACTTCCTGGAGTTCCTTCAGAAAGTGGACCAGGTAGAGGGCTGGATCCGACAGAAGGTAAGGATTTCTGAAGCTCACTTTTTCCTAAACCTCCCCTTGTTCTCTAGCCATTACACTCAATCTGATGTAATTCTAACAAACCTGATGTAAATTAATGACTTTGTAGAACTGAAATAAATTACAATTTAGAGGGGATTGGGGCAGTTTAGAAGACAATGGATAAGCTCCCATGGTATAATAAGGAATGTCATGTCCATTATATTTCAGGAGGTGATGATAAATATAGGAGATGTTGGCACTGACTATGAACATGGGCTCCAGCTGCTAAGGAAACTCAATGAATTCAGAGGATCAGGTTCTGGGGTGAGTTTGATTCACTTAATCAGCAAGAAAATTGTCATTCTTGTAACTTTTTGAACATCTTAAGAAATCTGACCCTTTTAGTATAATTTAAGTAGTTTTAAATGCTTTTGTGAAAAGTAAGGTCCCTGATTTCTTTTGTAGTAAGTACATCATAGGTTTTTTTAATCGTCATTTTTTTTATTTATATAATTTATTATTATCATTATTATTTTATGATTTCTTTTCCAATTTTCTCTCCAAATTTATCTTAATCCCCTCACCCTGCCCTGTGGGCAGCTTCACAACTGCTTGGACAGATGCAGGATGTTGAGAGGCGCTCACATGGTTTATCCAAACACATGTCGCCACATGTCGCCCGACTGATTATTTTCACACTGCTCATCCGACATGAGAAGCCTTTAGTCAGATCATATACGGGATGGTTTCGCTCACCAACTATACTTCCATGATTTAATTTGCAGGCATCCAATCTGCACACAAGTAGTTGGTGGAGAGCGACGTGGCAAGGTAGATAAGTCGATGCAATGCAGCAACTTAGCCCACTACACCATGCGAATCCCCTGATTTATTATTATTTTTTATGATTTCATATTTTACAAATCCCAATATTTTACTAATTTGAATTGGATAACATATCTAAAGACCAAGACAAGCCCCATATTCAAACCACAATTTTGCTGGGTATCTAATTAAATAGGTATCTTTATATAAATATACTATATAACAGCACGTGGAAAATATTTTACTGGTAGTTAGGAAAATGCCCTAAAAAAACATGTCTGAAATTTTTGCTGACATAACAAATTTCCTGCACAAAATACACAAGATTGACAATTTTCTGAGGTAAATCAATGTGCTACACTATGTCACACCATCTTAAAAAAAGAAATGAAAAAGAAATAGTTTTGACCGGGACTTTTAAGTCTTCACATTGAATATAGTTGAGGGGGGATTTTAATTCCAGGAAGTCACAGTGGACGATGCTCACATCAAGGCCATAAACAACCTTGCTGCCCGGCTGGAGAGACAAAACAGTGATGATGTGGGCACAGTGAAACAGCGCCGACAACAGCTAAATGACAGGTACCTTCCAACCCAGAAAAACACTGTATTAAGCAAATAGTATTTATATTAATAATACTAATCATAACATTAACCTTATTGATTATTTGAATGTTTGTTGTCTTTCAAGAGGTTATTCTCATAGCCCACAATTACATTGCCTGTATTAAACATTGGAATGGAAACAGACTGTAGTATAATTAATTCACATTTGTTTTAACCTGTTTTAACCCCTTTGACTGCTGTTTGTGTCAGATGGAATAAATTCCATGGCAACCTCAGCATATATAAGAAAAAGCTGGAGTCAGCACTGGTGATCCACTCTCTCATCAGAGAACTGGATGAAGTCCGGGAAAGAGCAACTGAGAAGGTTGGAAGGACTTCATTACCAATCTTACATCATTAAAAACCCCTCTGCAAACTTGGTCAAAGTACCAGAATCAGTGAATATCCTATCAATGCATCATCCGACCACATCATACAGTTTCATCCCCTCTCAATTTGCATCCGTGTCCCTGCTTTGTCGCCAAAGCTTCCTAGCAGGTTTAAGAGAGTCAAAGATTTAGACACGTCTCCTCAAAAGTTTGTCAAACCAATCAGACTGCAGGCTCAACCAGGAAGTACTCGCTGGCTCTTACCCAAAATCAGAAACACCCTTATTCACTCAGTAAATTTATAAGTATTCCGAATTGTGCTTGGTATAATGGTGCAGCTAGTGATAAACAACATAAAGAACATAATAAATTCTCCTTGTTGTTATGAGCACGATCAGTGCCCAACAACCATGATTGAGCGTACAAGCACTTCTGTACCAAATGACACCAAGCAAACTGTCCAACATTCCATCCCACCAGCATTAGCTTTATTTTGAATAAATTTCTCCTCCCTTCCCAATTTCCACTAACCCTGCCTTGTCGGCAGCTCTACAAATCCTTATTGTACAGATCTGTGGGATGACGACGGGCGCGCACATGTTTCATCCAACCACATGTCACCCGAGCCACCAATTCTTTATGCACTGGTCACCCAACAAGAAAGCCTTTGTCAGGTCATGCACGGGATGATTATGTTCACCAACTATACTTCCGCGATTGAATTTGCAGGTGCCCGATATGAACACAAGGAGATGCTGGAGAGTTGTGTGGCAGGATAGATAATCCGATTTATTTAACACAAATCCCGGGCAGCTATGCAAAATTGCGCTGCTTCATGCAGGAGGTCTGGGGAAAGTAAGAGAACCCATGGCCAGGCTCAAACCCATGACCATGATGACGTAGACTGTCCTGCAATGCAGTGACTTACGCCGCGCAGACCCACCCACCAACATTATTTAACCAATTTGCAGCTGCTTATTCAAGAACTGGGTACACTCAAGCTATATTATGTCACAACCAGGATACCAGAATTGCATTTCCTTACATATCTCCACAGCTTCCATTCCAAAATCTATCATAAAATTTATCTCTGCAAATACTAGAGAAACGAGTAAACAGCAGAGCCACCTGCAAAATGTTTTAGGTTTCCATGTACAGTACATATGGACTAATCTACATAATTTAGAACCACTAAAGGAAAATTCTATTTCTGTTCTAAAATGAAGAATGAGGTAGAGTTTGACATTTTTGTGAGCACCAAGTTGCCCTTAAAATGTATTTAATTCAAATCTGCATCATACTGTTTAAACATGTTTCAGTTTTGGAACAGTTAGAATCTTACACACTTGAAAGTGTTATTGTGTTTAAACACAATCTCTAGATCAATCTCCTGCAAGGGCAGGATTGTGGCGGGGATGTGGAAAGTGTGGAGAACCTGAAAAGACGCCATGAGGAGACCGAACGTGAGGCTGGAGTCATACAAGAAAGGGGCAAGGTGAGAAAAGTAAAAAAATAGCCTGATATGCTTTTTATTTATAGTAAAACTGTAAAAATAAACTTAAACCTCTCATAGTATATAAGGAACTGACTCCTGCAAAACAATCTTTGTTGATCCTTTTGGTCTTAAATTTGGTCCATTTGCATTCAACTAGAAAATCTATTTCAGTAATGGGAGTCATTTTCTTTATTTATAAGTTTCCTAAAAATAACAACTTAAGTTTTAATCTGAATGTTACAGTATACAGTTGTATGCAAAGGTTTAGGGACCCCTGACAATTTCCAAGATTTTCATTTATAAATAATTGGGTGTTTGGATCAGCAATTTCATTTTGATCTACCAAATAACTGAAGGGCACAGTCATATTTTTGGTAGTGAAATGGGGTTCATTGGATTAACAGAAAATGTGCATTATTCATCAAAACGAAAAAGACAGGTGCATAAATTTGGGCACCCTTGTAATTTTGTTGACTTGAATACCTGTAACTACCTAGCACTGATTAATTGGAACACACAATTGGTTTGGTGAGCTCATTAAGCCTTGAACTTCATCAACAGGTGCATCCAATCATGAGAAAATGTATTTAAGGTGACAAATTGCAAGTTGTTGTTCTCTTTGACTCTCCTCTGAAGAGTGGCAACAAAACTCTCAAATGACCTGAAAACAAAGATTGTTCAACATTATGGTTTAGGGGAAGGCTACAAAAAGCTATCGCAGAGATTTATGCTGTCAGTGTCCACTGTGAGGAACGTAGTGTCCAAAGACCTACAACATCATCTTGCTGCAGATGGTGTCACTGTGCATCGTTTAACAATACAGCACACTTTGCACAAGGAGAAGCTGTACGAGAGAATGATGCGAAAGAAGCCTTTTTTGCACACATGCCACAAACAGAGTCACTTGAGGTATGCAAATGCACATTTTGACAAGCCAGCTTCATTTTGGAAAAAGGTGGTGTGGACTGATGAAACAAAAATGTTATTTGGTCATAACAAGGGCGTTATGCATGGCGGCAAAAGAACACAGTATTCCAAAACAAACACTTGCTACCCACAGTAAAATTTGATGGAGCTTCCATCGTGCTGTGGGGCTGTGTGGCCAGTGCCGGTACTGGGAATCTTGTTAAAGTTCAGGGTCGCATGGATTCCACTCAATATCAGCAGATACTTGAAAACAATGTAGAGTCCTCATACTCAACTCTGGACTTCGAAGCCAGATCCACTACACTTTTTCATTTCAACCCTCTAATCTGGGAATTCTTTAGACCTGGGACACCAGGTGAGTCCAATAAATGTTGAGGTAGAACTGGAGATGTTTTGCAAGGAGGAATGGTCCAAAATACCTTCATCCAGTATCCAGACACTCATTACAGGCTATATGAAGAGTCTAGAGGCTGTTATTTCTACTAATGGAGGCTCAACTAAATATTGGTGTGATATTTCTGTTGGGCTGCCCAAATGTATGCACCTGTCTAATTTTGTTTTGATGCATATTGCACATTTTCTGTTCATCCGAAAAACCTCATTTCACTACTGAAATATGACCGTTTCCTTCAGTTATTTGATAGATCAAAATAAAATTGCTGATCCAAACACCCATTATTTATAAATGAAAATCATGGAAATTGTCAGGGGTGCCTAAACGTTTGCATATGACTGTATTCATATTCAACTCATTATAACATCAGCATTTTTTTATCATTGAATATTAATTTCTTTCAAAATGTTTTTTAGCTCCTACGATCAGCAATAAAAATGCTACAATGAACAAAATGCACACTAGATAGCACTGGCAAATTTGCTGTGTTTCTTGTATTGATTCGCTAGGCACTTGACAAAGACGCAGTTAGTCGCCTAAAACCTCAATCTGCGATGGCCGACAAACTGAGCCAAAAAAAGAAAGAGGTCAAAACGGCCCTTGTAAACCTGGAGAAGGAAGTTATCCTCAGGTTTGTTGGAAATATTTACTGAAATTAACTGAAATATTTCTATTCCAATATGTTACTTTGAGCTCGTAATACGTATAAAATGAAATCCTTATTGACGTTACAATCAAAATAAGATGTGTGAGCTCTGAACGGACACATGATAAATCATTTTGTATTATTATGGGATTGGGGGAAGCTGCAGCGACTAACAGGAATTGATTATGTTTACAGAAAGGAGAGACTGGAGGAAGCCCACCAACTGCAGCTATTCAAGGCAAACCAACGCTTGCTTTTGGACTGGACCCTGAAGCAGAGTGCTGAGATGGGAGAGAAAGGTCTGCCCAAGACCAAGGCAGAGGCAGAGAAACTCATTGTTGAACACCAGGACTGGAAGGTGATTAATTAGGCATTAAGACGTAAGGTGTGGTATATGGCCAGTATATCATGGCTGAAAGCTGATCATAGGCACAATGCACTGCAGCTGTGGCCTGTTGGTAGTATAGCACAAACCCCTGATATGCCTAAAGCACAAAACCCTAATATGCCTAAAGAACAAAACCCTGATATGCCTAAAGCACAAATCCCTGAAAATATAGTCACATTGACTCAAAATGAGAAGTAATGAGAACTGCAATTTAATTAAATAACATTTCCTATATCCTATTTTTTCACACGTATCTATAGTATGTGGCCCTTCGCTTGGTTTCAAAAACTCAGTGTGGCACTCATGCAAAACTTGCCCCTGATCTACCACTATAGTAACTTTACACAGTAGATAATTGCACTTATCTGACGTCCCAAATCTGAATGTGTCCCTTATAATACAAGGGAATGATGACAATCAGAATTCTTTGGGTCTCCAGGAGTAGAGCATTCTGTATTTTTAGAAGTTACTTAAACTGAAGTTCTCACAACACACATTTCAAAGTACAATTTTAAACTTTTGATGTTACTCAGAAGCTTAAGTCAGCTGAACTTCTTGCCCCAAAGTTGAGTTTACTCAGAAAAGCTAGTTACCTTGTTTTTTTTGTTGAGTCAATTTCTGATTTTTTACAGTGTAAAATAAGAAGGGTTAAATTAAGGTTGAAATAATCCCCCCAAAATATTAACCTTAACTAAGACCTAAATAGTTGCGAATGTAACTTTCAGGAAGATCTGAGATATCTTTGTGTTCCAGACTGAGATTGATGCACGAGCAGAGCGTATCGACTCGGTCAGAGACTTTGGCCTGAGTCTGGTCAAGTCTGGACACAGCTCATCATCAGATATCAAGCAGTTTCTGACAAAGCTGGAAGAGGCCAAGACAGGACTTAGCCAGGCCTGGCAGCACAGGAAGAAGACTCTAGACCAGGCTCTAAGTCTACAGGTAACTACACTAACTACTGCACCTCATCTAACATTAGTCATGTTTTTCTGCTTATTGCTAAACAATGTGCCTGGCAATATTGTTTCAAATAAATATTATTTCAGATATTCCTTGGCTACCTGGAGCAGAGTGAGAGCTGGTTGAGTAACAAGGAGGCCTTTCTGGCCAACGAAGACCTTGGGGTAAGTGCTATGAATGCATGTGTGTATCATTAATGTGTATGTGTAGGCCTTGAGAAATTTTTATGAAGGCTTCACAACGCCTTAAATTGTGACTGTGATTGCTTATCGCAGAGTTCTCGGTCTGACGTGGAGACACTTCAGAGGAAGCATGCCCTGTTTGAGAACACCCTGGATGCTCAGATGGAGCAGGTCGAAGTGGTGGATCGTTTTGCCCAACAGCTGATCCAGCAAAAACACTTCGACTCAGACAACATTAAGGCCAAGAGCAAGTCTGTGCTGCTCAGGTAGATTGAGCTAGGGCCAAATATTGCATGGTTTTCTAAGATTTTCAACATTGATTTTTCCTTTTCGTGCTAAACCTGACAAAAACGTAATTCTTTACAGAAAAGGGAAACTGTTGGAAATGAGTAAGGTTCGCCGGAAGGCTCTGGAAGAATCTTTACAACTTCAGAAGTTCCTTAGTAGCAGCTATGAGGTATGAGATGTTAAATTTGAGTCAATTTGGGCCAACCAAATGTTATTGTGAGTTTGAGGCTGCTATGCAAGACTTAAACAAAATAAGTAATGTGTAATACTTGAGCCTGTAATGAGCTGTCTGAAACCTGTAGGTGTACTCATGGCTCAACGAGAGGAATGCAGTAGCCCTGGATGAAAGCTGGAGAGAGCCCATCAACCTCCAGGCTAAACTACTGAAACACCAGAGCTTTGAGGCTGAGATCTTAGCCAACCGCAACCGAGTTGACACACTTACTAAGGTATCGATAAGCTCAAAGAAGTTCTTTCATGGTAAATGAATCCCAGAGTAAATGTCATCCAAAGTGTCTTCATAGGGACAGTGACTTTTCTATGTAGATTTAGTTTTATGGAGTCAATGTTTCACTTACAGGAGGGAGAGAGAATGAGAGCAGCTGGTTTATCCAATTCTGAGAAGATTAAACTGTGGCTGAAGGATCTTAACCATGGCTGGGAACAGCTCCTCAACAACTGTAAAGAGAAGAAATCTCGTCTTCAGCAGGCCTACCAGGTATTGACAACTTATGGACTTAAGTAATAAATGATTCTGTGAAAATAAGAAATTATATACATATGTAAATTGTTAGGTTATATCTTTCTCATTCTCTGCCACCAGGCTTTACAGTTCCAGCGTTCGCTGGATGACATGGAGGAGTGGCTTGGGTCCGTCGAAGTCGAAGTAGCCAATGAGGATTGTGGCAATGACCTTCCATCCGTCAACAGGCTACTGAAGGCTCTACAGGACCTGGAGGAGGTGGTGGATGGCAATTTGGAGAGGGTCCAGGGACTGGTGGACACAGCCAAGGACTTCAGCTCAAAGGGGAACTTCCTGGCCAAAGAGATCCAGCAACGAGTTGGCCAAACTGTCAATAGGTAGGCTGTTATTTAGTCAAAGGTACTGTATATAAACAATAGGATTTAAGTATTGTGCATTTTAGTTTCCCCAAAATACATTTAAATTAAAGTGTACAAAATGTTGTACTTTAATTCTACCTTTTATCATGCAATAGACCACACATGGCCAACAGTGTGCACTGGTGAAAGAAATTGTTAGGGTTTTTAACTGTCGCCACAAATGTTTGTAGGAAAATCCTCCCATTTTTCTTTCAGATATAATAGCCTAACTGAGCCAATGCAGAACCGACGGGAGACCTTGGAATCCTGGGAGCTGTTGTTTCAGTTTTACCGTGACATGGATGATGAGATGGTCTGGATCCAGGAAAAAAGTATCTCTGCTTCCTCCAAAGACTGGGGAACATCTCTAGAGAGCACTCAGTCTGTTGTGAAGAAACACCAGGTCAGAGACGAGGATTGCAAGTGTACCAGTTTCAGAGACTAAGAAAAAGGTTGGATTTGGTTTTCTAGCATAACATTTGATTGATTGAACATGAATTTCCCCCTTCTCCTGTCCTCGGTAGGTTGTGATGCATGAGATAGCTAGCCGTGCCCCTCTAGTGCAGGCTGTACAGGACGCAGGACAGAATCTGGTGAGAGGAAGACATTTTGCATCTCATGACATCAGTGAAAAGCTTGCAGAGCTCAAGGACATATTTGAGGACCTGAAGAGAGATTCAGAGACCAGGGGTCGACTTCTTCAGGATGCTTTGAAGATACAGACCTTCCTCTCTGAGGTGTGTAGATTGCTTTGTGAACAGCATTTTCCATTTACATACATTGTATTCCCTACCTTTTGAAACAAACACAGGTTTCACCATTTATTAAAGGTCCCTCAGTATACATTATATTCCAAAATGTATGTGGACAGTTGACCATCACACTCTTATGAGCTTGTTGGACGTCTCAGTCCAAACCATGGGTATTCATTTTGTTATGAAGTTGGCCCACCCCTTTGCAGTTATTACAGACGTCACTCTTTTGGGAAGGATTTTCAGAATGATTTTGCAGTGTGTCTGCGAATTTGTGCCAATTCAGCCAAAAGAGCATTTGTCAGGTCAGGCACTGATGTTAGACGAGAAGTCCTGGCTCACATTCACTGTTTGAATTCATCCCAAAGGTGTTCAATGGAGTTGAGGTCAGGGCTCTGTGCAGGCCACTTGACTTCCTCCACACCAAACCTGTTGAACCATGTCTTTATGGACCCTGCTTTGTGCACAGGGGCACAGTCATGCTAGAACAGGAAAGGGTCTTCCCCAAACTGTTGCCACAAAGTTGGAAGCACCCAATTGCCTAAAATGTATCTTGTAACATTAAGATGACCCTTCACTAGAACTATGTTCCCTATACCAAACCATGAAAACAAGGCCCGACCATTATCCCTCCTCCACCAGTATTAGGGGTGTCCACATACTTTGACTATATTGTGTATTCTATATTCTTATCATACTATATTCAGGGAGGTTTCTGTATAGATTTGATGAAACATTCTGAGCTCACATTTCTCTGTAGGTGTCAGAACTAAAGCAGTGGATGGATAAACAGAGACCCACGTTAGAGTCCAAAGACTTTGGGAAGAGTGAAGAAGCTACTGAGGTCTTCCTTAGAAAACTGGACTCAGTAGACCTGGACTTGGAGAACCAGCAGCTGAAAATAGAATCTCTTCAGGAGACTGGGGCTAAATTAGAGCACTGTGGCCACCCCAACAGGTAATCTATATAAAACCTTTACAAACATATATTTATTTGTGTTGATCTGCTAACTTTTAAAGGTATCATCACACTCTTCCAAATAGCTTCTTCCTTGGTGTATATAAATCTTGACTATTCCTTGGTGTATATAAATCTTCTTAGTCAATCTTATAGTCAAAATACAATACATTCCGTCAAATCTCATTCTTCCTTTTTATATTATTTTAGAAAATGCGTTGGGAATGCTGAGATCTGCTATGTTTGCCAGGCGCTATTTTTAGTTATTTCCAGGGGTTAACCTATGCTTTTTTATTCACATTCTATATTTGACATATTTTGATATTTTCTATAAAGTAATTTATTACTTGATCTCCCAAAATATTAATATTAAATATTACTCTCTCATGCTACTTTAGCCATTTAGTGAGTAAGAGTCTTCCAGAAGTGCTGGATGAGTATGAGAGTCTCCGTCAACTCTCTGCCTCACGTCGGGCAGCTCTGGAGGACCAGCTTAATCTCTATGTGTTTGAGAGAGAAGCCAGGGAGCTGCAGAACTGGCTGTGCTCCCGCAAGACCTTGGCTGAGTCCGAAGACTATGGACAAGATCTGGAGGATGTTGAGGTATGAATGGTGTGGATGATGCAACGTGGACAATTTGACTGGTTCCATTATACAAGTTCTATTCATATTCTTTGTCCAGTAGTTACAGGAAATATTCTGTAACCAATCTCCACCCCTTACAGTCAGTCAGTGGCAGTTTGGTTACAGTCTTGCTGATCGGTATATACTGAAGTTTAGTTTGCAGACTAGAAACACTTTTGAATGTACTCTCTTCCAGGTGTTGCAGAAGAAGTTTGAAGACTTTGTGGCTGAAGTGAACACGTTGGGCCAAAGCAAACTGAACACTGTCCAGCAACTAGGACAAGAGGTTAAGTCGACTGAAGGCCAACGAAGACAGGCAGACCTGCACCAACTATGGGACGACCTCATCCAGAACGTAAAAATTAGAACTGAGGTAAAGGTTCAGTAGTTCTTCTGTCAATAATTATATAACTTGTTGTTTAAACAGGACAATAAACTAAAGGCAAAAAAGGCAATGTCTTTTTCACCAGACTGATAACAAGATGGATGTGTGTAATCTCATTATTACTCTAAATTATTCACATATAACTCTGTGTAAAATACCATGGTGCCATGGTGCTACGTATATCTCTTTTTTTTGACAGAACATTAAGTCGGCCCGTGAGGTGCACCAGTTTGATCATGACGTGGACGAGCTGAAGGGTTGGATGAGTGAGAAGGAGGTGGTTTTGGAATCTGACGACCAAGACCGTGATCTGCTTAGTATCCAGGCACTAATCAGGCAGCATGAAGGCCTGGAGGTACAGTAACCCCCCATGTTTACTGAAAACCTTTAGTTAACTTGTAGGCATTTCTTGAGGGCACACTCGAAAGGTTCACCATTTCACTAGCCACCCACCTCAGGCAAATTCAGTGCATCCTTTTGTAGTAAAGAAGATTTTGATTAATTGAACTCTTGTGATGAGTTGCTGATGATTCATAAATTGGCTGTGTGTTTCAGAGAGACTTTGTGGTCATTGAGGAAGAGGTGTCTAGGATTAAAGAGGAGGGGCGAGGCCTAAGCAGGAAGTATTCTCACGTGCGGTCCAATCTTAGTGAGAGACTACAGGAAGTTGAGGCTAGCTGGGCTAGTCTGCACGCCAAGGCTATCCAACGCAGGAAGAGACTGGGGCAGGCTGAGACGGTGCAAAAATATCTCACAGAATGGACAGAACTCATGTAGGTCTCCCTTTTTTCACCTAATTAGGCTGGGTAACAAAACCAAGGAATTTTTTTATGAATAGCTTATAGATGTGTAATGTTTGCTTCTATGAATGTTTAACTACTGTGGTGTGACCTGACCTGTATCTAGTTTGAACGTTACATTTGGAATTAAAGTGTTGCTATGGTTTTGAAGCAGTCGTTTTTTGTTTTTTTGTGTTACCCAGGGCATGGCTGAAAGAAACCCTGTCTCTGGTGAAAGGGGAGGGTTCGGGAGGGGAGGGCCCTGACTTGGAGCAGCTCATCAAACGACACGAAGAGCACCGAGTTCAAATTGACAAGCAGCTCCAGAAATCACAGGCTCTAAAAGATGAGGGCAGAGACCTCATAGAGCGGGGCAACTTCATGAGCCAGGAGGTAACTGTCATATACAGTCAAACATTAGAGTCCAACAATGCATTTGTACCTTATAGTACTTTTTTTCTTTATTTCACTCAATTATTTGTTCTATAGTCACAATGTCAAATGTTCATAGTAACATGTAATGCACCTGTTTTGTGTATTGAGTACATAGATATATATTACTAGATAGTATATATCTATGATTGAGTATCTATTGGTGCCCCTTGCAGCTGGAGGATCGTGTTCTAGAGCTACAGGAGCTGGAGACACAGGTGCAGAAGATTTGGGAGGAGAGGAGGGTGTTTTACCAGGAGGAACTCCAGATCCTACAGCTACAGAGGGAGCTGGAGCAGGCAGAGCACTGGCTGAGTACCTATGAAGCTACTCTGAAGGCCGAGGAGTATGGAGTGAGTTGTTTCAGCTGCGTTCAAAGCAAGCTTACTTTAGTTTAGCAGGCTAGCACATCTTCTAGCAGGCAGGAGACCTGGGTTTCATGCATTCTGAAAAGAGTTTGAAATAGTGACCCTTGTACTGAGCTAAACATTTTCGTTGACACTTCTCACTGGTTTTCGTCCTATGAATTTGCTTTTCGAAGCACTATGTGGAAGTTGGTTAAGCCTGGTTAAAATATTCTGTTCTTCTTTCCAGGAGTCTGTGTCAGATGTTCTGGAGTTGATGAAGAAGCAGGAGGACCTGGAGGCTATGATTCAAGCACAGAGTGACAGGTTCAATGCCTTACAGAAGAAGAAAGCCCAGGTGTTTAGAAAACGCAGAAAAACATGACTCATTTTAGCCAAAGTCCACTACAGTAGTAGTAATAGTACTTGCCTTGGCTGAAAATTGGTCTTTGGTCTCGCCATACAGTCACAAAACAATTAACAATACACAGTGACAGTTCTTTAGCATAAATGTATACAATTACTATTATCCTGTTTAATTTCTTTAATCCATTATGAGAGCAGAGATTACAAGACCTTCATGGGTATGATGGCGAGAGCAGCTCTTGGACAAAACTTCCCAGGGTAACCTCCCTGAAGAGGAAACCTTCTGACCCTAAGGTCATACGATCCACATTCCAAAAACCTCCCAAACCCGCAGAGCGCGTTTCCAGAACCAGCCCCAGATCAGATGTAGCTCCATCTACCTCCATCTCCAGCAGCCCCTCTCCAAGCTCTGACCCCAGGACCTTGACCATCCGCCCTGCCTCAGGGGCCCCCCTTGCACCCTCTAGATCCCCAAGATTCGCCCCACCAGTTAACCCCCCACCATCACCTCCATCCTCTCCCAGAGCAAAGACCAGGACCACCTCCCATGTCAGACACCATAGATTGGTAGCTAGTGAAGAAGATCTGCCCCCAGTGGGGAAACCTCCTATCGCACCCAAGCCAAGACTCTCCTTCAGAGAAAGTATGTCAGCCAGTCTTGAGGTGCCGACCCCAGAACCACCTGTGTCGACCCCAGCCCAGAACGCACCAGAGTATGCCTCCCCTGAATCTCCCCTGGCCTCATCTGAGTCAGCCCCAGCCTCACCGGTTACACACCGATCCCCAAGTGTGTCTGTATCTGTCCCCGCTGAAGCTCCTAAGGAAGAACTTTCCACACCCACTGAAATCCCTCCCCCCACCATAGAGGTCCCTCCCCCCCCCTCCTCTCCGCTGCCTCACCACACGAACCATGAGGACCTACCAGACGGGCCGCCTGCGCTGTCAGCTTCACCACTTGATGTGAGTTCAGATCACAAACTCCAAGTCTTGAGTATTTACCATGTTTGTATTACAACATGTGAGCTGTTTTTCATTTTGACAATTGTGTTGTTTACATCTTACAGGTCAAAGATCAAGTGACTGTTACAATGGATGGGATGTTGGAAATTAAGGTGAAACAAGCTTGGAACAAAGTAAGAACCTGGTTTAAAACCTCAGTGTGGATGATTGACCTGAAACAATTTCAAGCTTATAGAGCTAAATCATCCTTTAATGCTTTAACGATTGAATTAGAGTTATGTACAGCTAAATAAAGTGAGTAAACTTTATTGGTTTTCAGGGTTTGGAGAACTGGGAAGCAGTCTATGCAGTGCTGGAGAAGGACACTCTGAATCTCTTCAAAGACAAGCAAGCTGCTGCAGAGGTACCGGCTACTTTGTTAAAGGAAAAACGATAATGAAATTGTCACATTCACAGGTACGTTCTCAGAACATAATGACATTGACAGTGTTCTTTGTCGATTCTTTTTTAAACAGAGGTCTTCTCGATGGCCCCCCATTAACATGGATGGAGCCGTGTGTAAGGACAACCCATATTACAGAAGAAAGGAACATACCTTCAGACTTACGTGAGCCTTTCATATTAAAGTGGCAAAGCAAGACACAATGTATTTAGGAGCCTGGTCTCACCCTATGTGTACATACAACACAATGTTGTTTTATCGTTCTATAGATACACCAAATGCAAATGTCACATGACATACAGTACACACACGAAGGAGGCATGTACCGTAATAAATAAGTATGCTTAGCTTTTGAAAAAAATTGCAAAATTTGGGGTATATATAGCATGATAAAACAGCATTGTGTAGGGGAAACAGCCAACACTCCCAAAAAAATTTGGAGTGTGTTGCAGTCATCAGATTCAAAAAAGGAGTGTATATTTAAAAAAAAAAATAAACAAAATGTCACGTGATGATAATAATGTGTTTTCAATATAGTACAGGGTGAATTGAATTTTCAAATGGCCCTTCCCCACTTTATTCCCCACTGTCCCAACTTTTTTGGAATTGGGGTTGTATATACAATTTGTAGGACTCAAGACCTTGTTAATAGTAAAGTGTTTGTCAAAATGTAAACTGTGTGTCTGAATAATGGTTCGTCTGTCTCCATGTTTAGCTTGGTGGATGGCAGTCAGTACCTGTTCGCTGCCTCAAACCGGGAGCAACAGTTGAAATGGGTGGAAGAACTTCAGAACTGCTCCAAGTCTGGTAGCTCCTCTGACTCCTCTGACTCTGGGTAAGACCAATGTCAAATGAAAGCTATTTCCTAAAATGTTGGGGTTATGAATTAAAGGTAAAATAAAATGCACGTTGGTTTCTTTACCCAGTGATTAGTGTAAAGGCATGGTATGATGGCAAACCAGTCCCTGGTTTTGTCACTGTGAGCTAAGTGCAAACAAGGAGGAAGCAGGTGCAGAGTTTCCTCATTTTAATGAAGACCAAAAATAACAAAGGTAGCAAGGTGGTAAAAGCAACACGGACATGCAGGCAAACTATGAATGACAAAGGGCTAGCGAAACAGATTTGACTTATACTGACCAGCAGAGCCTTGTCTGGAGGCGGGCCTGGCAGATGGAGGTTGTGCTGGAGGAACTGGTGTGCCCCGTGCAGGCGGGGTCAGTGGCGGCTGGAAGTTCTCTGCTTCCTTGGTGGGAGGTGATGACAAACACTTTAGGGATAAGTAAATCCTGACCGTAAGGGTGCAGAAATCCACATTAGCTCCAACGGCATTGTCTTCAACTCGCTGCTTCCTTATAAGTTCATTCATTCTGTCACGGTGAGCTGAGTGCAAACTAGGCGGAAGCATGGGCCGAGTTTCCTTCTTTTAATGAAGACCACAGATAACAAAGCAGCACGCTAGTAGCACTAGCAACATGGACATACAGGCAAACCATTCATGACAAAGGAGTACGGTACTTATAATGACAGTAATGAGGTGATTGGGAAAACCTGTTTTCGATGATGTAAAGACAATGAGAAAAGGAACAAGACATCCATATGTGGTGAGAAAAATGTATGTAATATACTGGTATGGCCACAGGATGGAGCCAGGACCCTGTGGCACATCAGTACTCCTAGCGGAAAGACCGTTACAAGTTTAGTTTTCTTCATACTAATATGTAATCAGGTAAACTAAAGCGTACATTTTTGTCATGCTTTGGCTAAAATGGTCATTTTTTACCACAGTAATTTAAGATGTTGTGCAAACTAGCCCTAACACACAGTTTAACAGTCTCTTTGTCTTTAGCATCGCAAATCAATTATTTATTTAAATATTATTTTGTCATTATGAAATTGAGTGTATCTTGACATTTTTAATAATTCACCAAATTCCATTTTGTTCAGGAACCTCTCAAAGGACACAGTCGATCACAAGTCAAAGCAGGTGGACATCAGCGATGCTTCTGAAAACATAGTTGGCTCCAGAGAAAGTTTTGTGTCCAATGAGAGTTGTGAGACCCAGAGAGGTCCCCCACCTAAGCCCCCTCATACGTATTACAACAAGCACCACTACCCTCCTGGAGGTGGGACAGACCATGATGGTGAGACTACATACACTACTGTATTTCTATTTGTCTCATTCAAATTTCAATACAACAAAACCTTTGTGTCTACCTAAATACATTACAGGTGAGACATACAGTGGCAAGGGAGTATATGAACCCTTAGGAATTACCTGGATTTCTGCATATATTGGTCATAAAATTTGATCTGATCTTCAGCTATGTCAAAACAATAGACAAAGTCTGCTTAAACTAATAACACACAAATTGATGTTTTTTACTTGTCTATATTGAATACATCATGTAAACATTCACAATGACTTCTCCAAAAGCTAACTGGAGTCAGGAGTCAGCTGACCGGGAGTCCAGTTAATGAGACAAGATTGGAGGTGTTGGTTAGAGCTGCCCTGCCCTATAAAAAGCACAAATGTTGTTTGCTATTCACAAGAAGCATTGCTTGATGTGAAGGTTGCCTTTAACCAAAGAGATCTCATAAGACCTAAGATAAAAAATTGTTGACTTGATGATTATCAGTCCACAATAACACAAATTTTCTATAAATGGAGGAGGTTCAGCACTTTTGCTACTCTCCCAAGGAGTAGCCGTTGATTGCAAGAGCACAGTGCAGAATGCACAATGAGGTGCATTATGGTTTGGGGCTGCTTTGCTGCCTAAGAGCCGGGCAGTTTGCTAATGTTGATGGTAAAAATCAATTCCCAAGTTTTTCAAGACATTTTGCCAGAAAATACAAGGCCATCTGTCTGCCAGTTGAAGCCCTTTAGAAGTTGGTTGATGCAACAGGAAAATGACACAAAGCACAGAAGTGGATCACCAACAGAATGGCTTCAACTGAAGAATATATGCCTTCCTGAGTGGGCTCAAGAGAGCAATTCACAACAGAAATCCCAATAATATTGCTGA
The DNA here is from genome assembly GCA_016801145.1 of Umbra pygmaea. NCBI lineage: Eukaryota > Metazoa > Chordata > Actinopteri > Esociformes > Umbridae > Umbra > Umbra pygmaea. The sequence continues at coordinate 28,425 of JACXGM010000080.1, forward strand.
ACTGGTACAGTTTTCTAGTGAGGAATGGTCCAAAAGTCCTTCTGACCATTGTGCAGGTCTGATCTTTCTTCAAAACGTTCACATACTTTCTCTTGCCACTCTATGCATTTTTTTCCTCAGTAGTTGTAAAAAAACAGTGCCTTTAATAGCGGAATTATGTGATGTCTTGTTCAAGGGACTGAAATAACCAAGAGTCTAAGTTCCCTCCAGAGGAGCTCTTCGCCCACCACCACTGCTACTCAATCCCCCCAAAGCCTCATCGACACTGGGACCAAAGACAAGACTAAGAACAAAAGTGTCTTCAAGAAATTATTCGGAAAGTAATCTGGGAGCTTTCCTGTGCTATTACAGTGGAGACATCTGAACAATGGATATCTTCATATAATCTTTGTAGTGTGAACCAGTAGTAATAGTTTATGATATGTTAGTAACAGATGTTTCACAAGTGTTCATTTTATGATGATCCCCTAACGACTCTGTTATTGCTAATTTGTGATCTGTATTCCAGTGCCCATTTAAAAACTGTTTGTGTTATAATACATATTGAAATCACAAATGTCCGATCAACAATAATATTCAAATGAGCACTATGTTAATTGAAATAACATTTCAAGGCTGATTGTATGTATATGTATAATAGTAGCAATCGGTGTATAATATTGTACATTACAGCTATTTTATCATCCCAGTACAGAAATACATGATAGGTTTCAAGTTATCTCTTTCAAACTATTGTAATCAGTGCAATGAAATAGGTGACAGGTGACACAATATTATTGGGATCTTTAACATTTCATCATATATTTAAAAGGGGATTATACTCTATCAAATATTTTTAATTTTGTAAAATTTGCTATAAAATTAATCAAAAATAATAATAGGGTAGATGGGCTATCATGCCCCCCTAAGCACAGTGTCTAATTGCTGACACAAACATGCAAAGTTTGGAAAACAAATTGTACTTAGATCATAGTCAGGTTTAGGGGAATAAATCATCAAGGGAAAGAAATGTTTAGAGTTTACACTATAAGTTATTGGATGAAATGTTTTGTTTTAAATGGGGGGTGCTATTACACCAATAGCAAGGCTGTGAGTACTGCCATAGACTCAGCCATCCTCTTCCTCCACATAAGATTGCTAGTTAGCATAAGCTACTACTAACTAGAGCTTGAGATTTCTGCCCGAACCCGACGGGACCGAACCTAACCTGTCGGGTTCGGGTTGATTCGGTCTTAATCTCACATATTTCACCAGGCACGTCGGGTTAGGGCCGGGTTCGGTCTGTAAATGTATTACGGTAATAAAAAATATATAAAAACATACTTTTATATTGCAAACTTCTAATTTAAGCAACTCCTATCTCAGTCAAATTGTTTCTTGTCCCCGCCCTTTCCCCCTCTCCCTGTGACTGATTTGTTGATGGTATAGAGAGAAATAAAAAATCGCTTCTGGCGATTACAGTATGTCAACCCAGGAAAAGAAACCAAAGTCGGAGGTGTGAAAACACTTTGACAATGTGCATGGTCCAACTAATACACCGGTGGGTTATGTGCAATATAAAAGTTGCCACAGTGTTTTTAAGTATGAGAGCATACCAAACTGAACTTGACCTCTCTCAAAATGAAAGTGGAAACTGCTTATCGCGAATCATTCCTATATACAAATGCTGTTTTAAGAATGTGCTTATACAGTGATCAATTAGTCAGCTTATAATGGTAATATTGGGTCTTGTCATCCATATCAACATTTGAAAAAAATAAAAATAAAGGTATAGCCTAACGGTCTCCCCAAGAGAGTGATAGGCTATAGCCCAGAGAGATACAGTAAGTGGTTTCTTTCCTGTGTGTACCGTTTCATGTTCGCGTACGGTTTTATGCTATTCTGGCCTTTGATTACCCATTGCAATCACATGTTTAGTCTAGTTTAGCATCTGTGTCCAATAATGTAGGCTAGTATCATCGTTAATAAAACAACAGTTATTTTTGCCATTCCTTACGCATTTGTCTCCATTCAAAATGTTGGGCTGTAAGTCAATTCGGGCTTCAAAAATCTATCAAGGTGCCGGTTCGGTCTCGGGTCCGGACAGATCTGTGTCGGGTTCGGTCAGTGTCGGGTTAACATTTTCAGGATCGATTAAAGCTCTACTACTAACCAGGCTATCCCCTAGGGACTAGTTACCCCATATGTACAGTATCTACAACATTTTCTAAATTCAAAATAATTTGATCAATTTACCTGAAAATCATTTTGTGGAAATATCTTCAAAAGTTGTGATTAGACAAAGGACCATTTTAGTTCCATAATCAGTGCCAGCCAGGAAAATATTGGGGATGAATTTGGTAATATGTTGTGGGCATTATGTGAAATAAAAAGGTGCGGGGCCAGTTACCCTATTTTACCCTAACTTATTTCAGACTTGAACAATAGTTAGTATAGTTAAAGTGGCCATTTGCCATTTTTGGCCACTGCTGCTAAACTAGCCAGTCAACAGTGTATTGTGTGCTAATGTGTGTGCATTTCATCAAAATGCTTTTAAACAAAATGCTTTTAAACTTACTATGATAGGATTGGATAGTGATTGTACGTCATTCACATAATAACAACATATTACATATCTAGACCAAAATAGAAAGTTTAAAAACATATTATTTTTATTGTAAATGAAAAATCTTTAAAAGCCTGCACATCTTTAAAGCCTGCACTCAATTAGAATTTATTGCATTTGTTATTTATTTTTAATGTTTTTATTAGCTAGTGTTTCTTCATTGTGCTTTTTCAATTGAAACTGACAGCACAGTTGGGTCCGCGTGGCGTAGTGTGCTACTGTTAGTCACTGGAATCAATAGAAACCTCATTCGATTAGGATACAACAAAATGGCGACTGTAGATTGTTGTCATGGTGACAACACGTGCCAGTGGTGCTGTAAAGTGTGTTGTACTCACTATTTTTGCCATTAGCTATCTCAAAGTGATATTTAGCTAGCTATCAGGTGAGATTATTTTGATCTTGTCTAGCTCTCAAGATGAGTTATCAATCTTATCTCACTGTACTTTGTAATATTAGCATATATAAAATATATTTTGATGACTTACTAATAGAAATATAATGCAATTAAATCCAGCACTCTCCAATTCCTCTTCACAAGACAGGCCACAGTGATTTTCTTTGATTTAATGGTGAATCGCAACCATCTGAAAGGTGCATACACTGCCACCTAATGTCAGGCCACGGAGATATGTTAGTGCAGCTGTCCAGACCACAGCTTAGTTGTCGCCTGTCCAGACCATTACTAACGTCTGACTTTTAAGACGTTCATGTTACCATGGTAAAGTTGGTTTTATATTGGACGTTGGATATTCGACACATTCGAAAAATCTATTTTGCGGCATGACCCACCCACGTTAAAACACACCTGGTGAACTCAGCTAACTACCCTATATATAACACAAAGCTTTTTTTATAACCCACCCTTTGATTTTATAAACTTTTTTATGTTAAAAAAATGCTGTAAATATATTATGCGGCTTGACCTTTTGACCTACAGTACCCATGTCAAAACCCATCTGGTGAACTCAGCTAACTACCCTACACATACCACAAAGCTTATTTCTTTCAAAAAACCCACGCTTTGATTATAAAGACTTTTTAATTTTAATAAATGCTATAAATCTATTATGCAGCTTGACCTTTTGATTCACCCATGTCAAAACACATCTGGTGTGCTCAGCTAACTGGCCTACATATACCACAAAGCTTATTTTTTCATAAAACTCACACTTTGATTTTATAAAGGCTTTTTAATGTTAAAAAATGCTTTTGACATGGGTGGGTCAAAAGGTCAAGCCGCATAATAGTTTTATAGCATTTAGGGGATGGTCCTGGCGCTTGCTGGACTTTCTTAGACGCCCTGATGCATTCTTCACAACAATTGAACCTTTCTCCTTGAAGTTCTTCATTATCTTATAAGGTCAATTTAGGTGCAATCTTACTAGCAGCAATATCCTTGCCTGTGAAGTCCTTTTCATGCAAAGAAATGATGACGGCACGTGTTTTCTTGCAGGTAACTATGGTTGACAGAGGAAGAACAATGATTTCATGCCCCACCCTCCTTTTAAAGCTTCCAGTCTGTTATTCTAACTCAATCAGCATGACAGAGTGATCTCCAATCTTGTCCTCTTCAACACTCTCACCTGTGTTAACAAGACAATCACTGACATGATGGGAGCTGGTCCTTTTGTGGCAGGGCTGAAATGTAGTGGAAATGTGTTTTTGTGATTAAAGTCAAGAGGGACTTTGCAATTCATCTGATCACTCTTCATGACATTCTGGAGTATATGCAAATTGCCATCTTCAACACTGAGGCAGCAGACTGTGAAAATTAGTATTTGGGGTATTCTCAAAATGATTGACCACGACTGTAGGTTTGCTAGTTTATATAGTGGTCTGTGATATGTAGATTGTCTGTTCCACATTTGAATGATGACTTTCAAGTTGTTTGGAAGACGATTCCCCATATTTAAATATTTTGTACTTTGCAAGTGTGTGATTCTGTCCATCAGGGTGCAGGTGCACGGTGATGATCTTGCTCTGGAATATTCTTAAATTGCTTGGGAGATCTGACTGAGAGAGTGGACTGAAAATGTTCTCATTTACAGCAAAAGAACTGTTGATAAATTAAGGTTAAATGCCTCGCTGTTAGAACACCTGTGATAAAATGTACATATCACTTTGGTTCATGTTTCACAGAATGTTTTACTTAACCAGGTACCATTTAATACAACATATCAATTTATAATTGGTCACGTTTATATTTCAAAGAGGATCTGATTACCTAATTCAATCAATAAGTATTTTTTGTGTGCAAACACAGTTGTAGTTAGTCATAATCCCTGCCTTTCCCAAAACACTTTTGCCCGGCACCATTGCCATATTGCTGTTGTTACTATATTATACTACATTATATTCAAAGTGGTTTACAATAAAGGCTGGGTGGGCATCTAAATTTCACTTGTTTTTTAATTAAATGAGCTAAAGAAAGTCCACATGCATAGATACATTCTTGTGAAGAGTCCACAAGATCTGAAAGCTCTGGAGAGATTAAGTGTGGAGAAATGGTCTCAGATAATACGCCACGTGTACTGGAACCTCATTACGCATTATAGGAAAAGAGCTGTTATCTGGCCAAAAATAGTTATTTGCACAAAGTATTGAATTACAGTGTGCCAATAATTGGTTTGAAAATACACTGAACAAAAATGTAAACGCAACACTTTTGTTTTTGACCCGATTTATCTTGAGTTGACATTTTCTATGAACACAAAAGGTATATTTCTCTTAATTATTGTTCACAAATCTGTCTAAATCTGTGTTAGTGAGCACTTCTCCTCTCCCAAAATAATCCATTCACCTCACAGGTGTGGCATATCACAATGCTGATTAGACAGCATGATTACTGCACAGGTGTGCCTTAGGCTGGCCACGATACAAGGCCACTCTAAAATGTGCAGTTTCATAACACAGCACAATGCCACAGATGTTGCAGGTTTTGAGGAAGCAAAACTGACAACTCCCACCCAGTGATTTAAATCCATAACAGGTGGGTGGATTCAGGACCACGGCCAGTTCCGCAGCCTTAGGAATCACAAACAATTCAGTATGCTGCAGAGCTGGCCGTGGTGCTAAATCCACCGGACTTAGATCTTTGAGTTCAGCTCGTGATAAATGGGGGCAAAAACTAAAATCTTGCGTTTATATTTTTGTTCAGTGTATATGTCAAAACGTATTTGTTGATGATAAGTTGTTATTTTTTCTTTCAATTATTTGATTTCATTTAATGGTTGAATATTTTTTAATGGAAAATAAAGACAGTAAACAATAAATATGTTTTTTTCACAGCAAGTTTCATTCATATTTACCAAGGGTGCCAATATTAGGGGATGGAACTGTATTTAATTATTTTCATATATTGATTAAATATGATTGCTGAAATATTGTGATTCCAGCTATATTAAATAAAAAAATATATTAACTACTTGGCTTAAATATCTATTATTAGCAGCATAATATGCTATCATGTTTGATGTTGTATAGAGGCAAAACCTTTCCATTAGACAGTAAGGTTCGTAATGGTATGGACAGGCGACAACAACATTTGTAATATTTGACTTGCTTTGGACAGCAGAACGTTCGTTCCCGATCAGGCGTGTGTTTTAAAGTCATTACACTTTGGACGGCATGATGAGTTCATGCGTTCTATAACAGGCGAGTCCAGCTCTTGTTATTAATTCACTCATTCGATTTGGACGCCTTGGTATGTTCGAGAGTCTTACTGCAGGTGAGCCCACCGCTAGCTATACACGCATTACACTCGTTTTTGACGTTATAATGAGACAATAACGCGTTTTTCCTAGCACGATATGACCCTTTTGGCCTTCCATTGTGAACGTAATCATCCCGTGCATGATCCCGATTTCAAAGGCTTCCGTTTTGGGTGAACAGTGCGAAAAAAAAATCTGCGACTGGACGAAATGTGTTTGGATGAACCATATGCTTGCCCTTTTCCAACCCACAGATCTGTCCAAGGAGTGCGGAGCTGCCGACAATTCAGGATTAGTAGGAGTTGTGAGGAAAATTGGGTAAATTAAAAAAAAAATTGGATCATCGGTTTGCACACAATGTGTTTTGCTGTAAAATGTTACACTTTACAGCAGTGGCAAGACACAGTCTCCTATCACTAAGGTGAAAGCTCGGAGGTTTTGTCTGTGAGAAAGCAGTTAACCCTAATTTCTCCCAGGTCGTTGCTATATAGGAATTGGTGAGTCAACTTGCCTGGTGATATGGTAAAATAACTACAGGTGTCCGCAAGGATTTTGCCAAAACACAAGGATTATTCCACATTTTGGATGTAGGCCCTATAGCCTGGCTATTTTCCCACACCTTGTACTCCATGTTATAGGCTAAGCCAGGTCCTGCAAAGCGTGTAAAAAAGTTATAATATTAGCTAAACAGACTGGTACGCAGTCTATATAACCATGCCTTGAATACGCATCATTTGCCACCGCATGATGGCGTCAGAGACAATAAAAGCAACAAGCCAAAGCCAAGTACACCTCTACTTTTTTATTGTAGCTCAAAAGTTCATTCGATATATTGCCATTGATTTAGCATATTAATAATTGTTTTTGTGATATAGTTAGGCCTGGTGATATTCCCTCACAATTGCTAACCCAGAATGAGGAGTTATTGGCAATCCTACTTTTGCATTTGTCTTTTTCCTTAATTTGGTTTATGTGCCATCATATTTCTGGTTATTCGTTTGATTAACCATTTTGACCAGAAATCATGTAGTCTGAACAGCCTTAACGTGTCGGTTTTGAATGAGATGATTTCATATTTGGTCTCTATTAACACTCAAGCACAATTTATAGGTTTATTATAGGCCTATTTGCATTAAAATTACCTTGATTATATCTGAGGTGGTTGGTATTAACAGTATATTTATTTATTACATTAACGTTAGCTATGGGTTTTTATAGTAATTCGGTTAGCTACTGGATTTATGTTTTAAATTTGACCTATAGCTATACATTTTAATTGTAATGGAAAAGAAAAACTGAAATAAACAGGCCAATAATAATTATTATTATTTTGTATAGGCTATAGCCTAATTTATGTGTTTACACAAAATAATGAATACATTTTAAACGAAAAATAAAAAAGTTCAAACATTTATATCCTGAAAAAGGCCTTAAGCCTTCATAAATCATGTAAGGGCTGTACTGAGATTTCTTACAAATCATTCATAAGCAACTGTTGTTTTTCTTTCCGACAGGGTGGCAAAGAAGTACCAGATGTACCCCTACAAATAGTGCGAAATATTTCCACAGAATATAGGCCTATTTTAAGTGCCAATATTTAGGTTTTTACAAAGTCAAATCGTCATTCGGCTTGTTTGTAAAACACAATGTACAATATATGGTTGTATTCCCAAGCCGAAATGTGTTCATTCTATACATTATTTGATCAGCAGCCACTCCCTATTTGTTATTCCGATCATGCATATCCCAAAGCTACTGCAGCTGATTTCATGAATCAAAGATTTAACAGTGTTTGCATTGGTCAGTAGATTCGACGAAGACATTGTTACATGTTTATACAAAAACACGTTTTCAAACTTTAAGTATGCTTTTACTTAGAATGAGGACATTTTAAAACGAGAAAATGTTCCTCAAATATTTTGTCTGTAAATCAATCAAATGATACCTACAATAGTAAAATAAAACTCCTTGTTATAGGCTACGTGTTTTCGATTATTGAAGAGAAAAAATGCCAAATTCACATTTATGTGACTTAATAAATCCTGGTTAATTTTGTCCCCGACTCATAAGTAACAAAAAGCTAAGTTAATAATATAGCCGGCTAATTGCTTCATTTAGTGAAGACGAAATGCAAAAAGGTATTCAACTTTACATGTTTCTACCTTGCACACGTAGCCTATAAACTCTTAAAAAATGTATCAAACGGGTTCTTGAGATTTCCACACTTTTATGCTTCCTATCATAACCTATTTTGATTCCACTAATCACCCTTTTTGGTACATGCAGTAGCCAAATATTTTCACTGTTCTACCTACTACTTGGTTCTACTTGAAACCAAAATTGTTAATATGGGAACCAAAAAAATGTTATCTTGTGAGGAAAGCAATATAAGCATTTGGGAAACCATTTATTTCTAAGGAACATAACGGTCAATATACTATAGGCTTCCTCCACACCTGACTGCATGTGATACTGCTGCAGGACGGGTGCGTTGCCTAGGCAACCGCACACTGTGTCTTACAACACATTGCTTTAAGCCATAGGCTATGAATCCATTCCAACTCCTAATTATATGATTTCAACAAGGAGCAACAACGTTTACGTTTACGCAACAAAGTCCACGTGAAGGTAAAAGTGGACTCAATCACAGGAACGCCCCGCCATCCCATCAGCGGCTTTCTTCACAAACAAAACATGCACACATTGATACACATTATAATGTTATACCTATTTAATCTTCATCAGGTCCCAAAACCATCCACGGGCAAACCAATTTTAAATGAAACGTACTGTATGCTATAATTAATTGATTTGATTAGGCCTAAACAGTAATAATTTATCGGACTATACAAGTCAATCTCAAATCTTTGCTGCGGTAACAGGGGTATCAAAGGACTACTTTAATGTATATGTCTACATAGAATTTGACGTTTAATTAATCTAAACTTAAGGAAGGAATTCTGTTCTTATTTGCCTGTATAAAATATATAGCACACAGTTTAAAAACCTAAATTCATTTTATTACAGTCACATCAAGCAAAACATTTTAATTAAAAACATGATAATGTAATTCCCCATTAGGTTTTGCAATCGAACTGGCCGGTTTCTGTGGTCTAGGGTAGACTACCGCTAGGTGGCTCTCTGCTCTTACAGATATACGCCACTTTCCATGAGTTTTATAACGGATCTTTGCTGTTGTCTGCTTGCCTATCATCTTATTTCCACACAACAGTGTTTGTGCCCTAAAGTGAATAATAACTGTTTTTACATCAACGGCGTGTTTATAAACATTGTGTTGTAACCTACATGTTGAGCAGCCCTGTCATTGTATTTAAACAAATCCATGACTACACTACGTTTCTAATATGGATCAAGATATTACTTCAGCCTGATCATTTGAAATTTCAGCGTTTTTTAGAATATCATATTTGTGAAACGTGGAGTATGCATAGAATTCTAAGTGGTACAGATTCTGGACATTTGTTCTATATTATTAAATCGAACAGCCAACTGTTCGTTTAGGTTCCGTTTCTAAAGGATTATTATTTTTTGATATAGTAATAACAACTGATTTTGTCTAAGATTATATGACCATGCAACATAATATAAGCTACTTCTCTAATAAACCTCACTGTTGGCTCTGCATCAGTCTTATGCACGGGTTCTTGTGGTAGCTATATCGACACCTACTGATCCAGAATTCTATTCATCTCGTCAGATGGCCCCCGGAGTCATAATCCCCACCATCATCATCATCATCACCCATGGCTACCTACACTATAAGCAGCTTCTCCAATGCTTAACCCCATGTTTGGTAAAACAAACACACACATACCAACATAACAGACAAAACAAACAATTCAGCACAACATTTGCACAGTGTAACAAGTAGATTTTTGATATGTGAGGAAACCATATGCACATGCGTCTCTTCATTGGCTCACGGCATGATGTCCTTTCATCCAATAGTCCATATACATCTTAAATTCATTTCAAGTTATGTACAGATTAGTTCTATATTATTCCTATGTTTTTCTCCAGGTTGATTACTCATATAATTCTGATATATTGACAGAATGCATTTGGGAGAACACCTACTACAGTTTGCGGGATTATGTCCTATACCACAAACTTTAGAACACCGAAATGTTCAAGAGCGTGTTTATTTAGCGCTGTTTGTTGAAAGAAAGCGTTGACAACCATTCCATTCCTTTTAAGTGATGCGATAAGGCTGGTCAGGGGTATCACATTCTCCATACAAAAGCTATAGATTATGGGAAAGTTTGACTTATCTTCACCATGTCAATGCGAGAAACGCCCTTGTGTTGCACATGGATGAGATATAATTGAGTATATTGCTTTTTGGCCGACATATATTACCTTTTACAAACCTGAAATGAAATTGTATAACTTCAAATAGAAGTACTTGAGAATTACATGTACCATACGTAGAGTAGGAACACTATTTAAATTTTAGGTAACGAACATTGTAAAGATTGAATATATATATATACATATATATATACTCTGTAAGTTAATCATGCTGTCACACCACAACTTGGAAAAAAAATTAAAACTAAATGGAATAAACACATAATAAACACATAATTATTATTTAATAACGTACTTTTTCTTAGGTTTTATGTTATTATTCTTGTAGTATTAGCAGCCAAAATAAGTCATATTACATCAAGTCGGAGGTAGTCTTTCGTTATAGGAATGTATTGAATCATCAGTGACTAATCACGAGTCAACATATTGAATATCATAACAACATAATGAAAGTACCATAAAAAGGTGATGATTGTTTTTGTTTCGTGATAGATAGTTTTTTATGTTTTTATAGGCCAGCTATTACTGTTAAACAACACAGTGTTCTTTTGAGATATATTTATCTAATCTTTATTTTAAAATGTCTTTAAACACATGATGTTGTCTTGACATTTCTAATGAATGGCGCTAATATTTACATGAATGTGCTTCAACAGTAGGTCGGGCCAAAAAAAGTCACCTTGTGGGAATTCATGAGGCTCTCGGTTTGTCTCGCTTTTCTCTCCACTACTTCTTCATCTCTCGTGCGCTTGTGCGTTCTCTGCTTGGTTTGTGTGTAGCCCATCCATAGGACTTTACCTAAACACGAAAACACAAACACACGCTTTATAAGATGACCTGACCAGTAGCTTTAGGAGAACCCTGTATGATGTCAAGCATTGACAGTAGTGGTCTAGCATAGACTGATGTTTATTTGAGTTTAAAGTTAATATTTCAGATTAATGGAGGTTGTAGTCAATCGAAGATTAATAGGCTAATGAAAATTAACTTGAATATCAAACGTTAGTTTCCTGAAGCATTATGTAGCTTAGGGTACACATAGACTAAAAACAAATACGCTTAGGTCAGTAGCTTACAGTTTTAAACTATTAATGAATTCTCACTAAGAGACTAATCTATCGAAACAATTCAAATGCTCAAGCTACAACTGTTTCGTTTTATAATACCAGTAATAACGGCACACCCGTGAATTCCAATATTGTAACTTTTTATATATGTAAACTTTGTTATCCTTCATAGTAATTAGGCCAACTCTCACGCTAATAATGCTGTATTATGTAGTCAAGATTATTAGCTGATACTAAACCACCATACTACTGGGCCTATTAGCCCATTCATTAATATACTAGCATACTACAAATACCAGGTTTTTTAATAGTAGGCCCAACAATGCCATGAACTAACGTTGTCATTTTTGCAATGAGGCATATGGAATAAAATATTAATATATGAGTTACATCTAAAATCCGTAACTCCAAACCATTACGCACGAGCGCATGATGGGGAGCTCACTCTCCAAGTAGCCGACAGTCGTTTTCTTGTATATATTTGAAATCTAAAGAGACGGAGGAGAAAGAAACATTCAGTTTGAATTAAGTATGTTATAATCTTTAAATACTGAACAAGGAATATGGACATAGATTATGATAAGGAATATTTCAATGCCGTTTTGCTATCTTGTGATAATTCGCCCTTCATAGAAAAACGTGGAATTCATGTTCTTTCATTAATTTATTTACATAATATATTAAATATCCAGATTATAATAGTAGACTACTTATGCTTGAGACATAAAGTAGTACCTCTCATCGGCCGCTTAATTTCTGTGCCCCTCTTATTTCCAACGAAATGTAAACACATTTGTAAAATGCAAAGATATGTTGATTCAGCAATCTGTAAAATCAAAACTGTTTAAATGGATTAAGGTAATGTGGTCTATTTTCTTGCTACGATTTTGGTCCGGAAAATAAACATTTTCTTGGTGGGGATGAGCCCATTCTAAATTGCATTGGTAGACGTGTGTATCCTTGCGCACTTCAGCAACTGCTAAGAACTGCTTTGTGATTGGTTGGAAGGAAGGAATACGCGTTAATACTTATGGTGCTGTGGTTGGCTGTAGTCTGTAAAGGTTCAACCAATTTTTTTTACAGCTTAGTGTCTGTGGCTCCGTAATTAATTGTAGCTATCTGTCTCCTATCGATGTGTTGTAAAGAACATGAAATAGTTGTTTTTTTATTAGCAGAGTTGTCGGCGTAAAAGATTGAGACCCAACTGTGCTGCTGCTTGTTGCCATTTTACCTTGCGTGTGATGTTGGATATGGGAGAACGGAAAGAAGTGAAAATGATTCCTAAATCATCGTTCAGTATAAACAGTCTGGTCCCTGAAGCCGTCCAAAGTGACAACCACCACAGAACCATCCCCGAGGAAGAGGAGAAGATTCCTTTACCTACCCTGGTGCAGGATGCAAAGTCGGAGAACATTTGCACAAAAAATGACAATTCGTCCAATGAAACAACGTGCACGGACGAGAAGGACAAACAGGAAGAGAAGAAGGATAGCAAAGAGGGGGAGAGTGGTGGGAAAGACGGCGAAAAGAAAAATGGCAAGTACGAGAAACCACCATTCAGCTATAATGCTTTAATTATGATGGCTATTCGGCAGAGCCCGGAGAAACGACTAACTCTGAACGGTATTTACGAGTTCATAATGAAGAATTTTCCCTATTACCGGGAGAATAAGCAGGGTTGGCAGAATTCCATCAGGCATAACCTCAGCCTAAACAAATGTTTTGTTAAAGTCCCGCGGCACTACGATGACCCGGGTAAGGGGAACTACTGGATGCTTGACCCTTCGAGTGACGATGTGTTTATTGGTGGGACAACCGGCAAACTTCGCAGGAGATCGACCACATCCAGGGCAAAGTTGGCTTTTAAGCGGGGGGCTCGTCTTACTTCCACTGGGTTGACCTTTATGGATAGAGCCGGCTCTCTATATTGGCCAATGTCACCGTTTCTTTCGCTTCACCATCCTAGGGCCAGCAGCGCATTGAGCTACAATGGTACGTCATCTGCTTACCCTAGTCATCCTATGTCCTACGGTACTATGTTGACTCAAAACAGTTTGGGAAACAATCATTCTTTCCCTTCTTCCAATGGCCTGAGTGTTGACAGACTTGTGAATGGAGACATTCCCTATGCCACTCATCACCTAACGGCGGCGGCGTTGGCTGCCTCTGTGCCCTGTGGTCTATCGGTGCCGTGCTCCGGGACTTATTCTTTAAACCCATGTTCCTCCATAAACCTCCTTGCAGGACAGACAAGTTACTTTTTCCCCCATGTCCCCCATCCATCTATGACCTCCCAGAGCAGTACTTCAATGGCGGCCCGGGCTGCCTCCTCCTCCTCCTCATCCCCGCAGGCGCCTTCGTCTCTTCCCTGTGAGTCTTTAAGGCCCTCTCTACCAAGTTTCTCTTCAGGACTTTCTGGAGGACTTTCTGATTACTTTACACACCAAACTCAAGGTTCAACTTCAAATCCACTTATACACTAACAAAACATCCCACAGGAGCAAGACTGTAAGTGAACATTTTACACCCATTTACATTGTAAAATATATAACGAAAAGAGAAACTAAACAAAGACAAAACAAAAACGAAAGCAGCCTGAACTGAAGTGCAGGCATTTTTTATTAATATTCTGCATTTATTTCTGTGTACATATGTCAAGTGTCGGGGAGTTGTTTATTATTCCACTGTCAGCAACGTGCAATGTGATAAGAAAAAAAACGAAGAGAAAACGTAGGTTTTGGACTGAGAGGTATATAGCCTGCCTTAGAATGTGTATTTAAATAGTGTCTGCAGATTTGCCTAATTTTAATATTAAGAATATCTAATACCATCACGTATACCACCAGTCTCCATGTTTGCAGTATTATCATGTTTCATGTGTGCGCTGGTGGAATATGATTTTTGCAACAAACAAAAAACACTAATTTTAATTTTTCCTTTTCAAATAAATGTGTTTAAAATGCAGAATAACCATCCCAACCCATGGCTCTTTGTTATTTTGTCCTCTCACATAATGAACAAATTAGTATCCTTTATGCTGACATTCATTTATATATTATATTTTCACAATATACTGTTATACTTTATAGACCAAAGAATGGGTTTAGAGAAAATACTCAAAATGTCAGTATTCAGCACCATAAGACAGAACAGAATTAGAAGGGGACAAAATGATTGAATGCCTTTAGATTGTGTTGTGCATATTTTACTGTATGTGGTCACCACCAGGTCACATTTTTTGTAATTAGTGAATTGTCAATACCTATTATAGGTTAACTTTGCGAACGTGTAACCCGTGTTGAGCAAATGCCTCATAAAAATATGGAGTGATTGTTTATGTCGTCTTTAAATTTCATGGTTGTGATATTGTGGTCTTATTCCCGTGTTTGTCGCTAAAACTGTTAATCGAACAAAATAAAATAATAGGTAACGTCCATATCTGATGAAAACTTTTGTCTTTTTTGCCATTCAGTTGTACGTTTCGGTTGTTCTGTTGCATGTGGTTGTTAATTAGACTGCTGTGCAGGGCAACAATGTTCGGGCAGGACCTAGGCCTTGGCCTTCAGCCGTGAAAGGCCTCCTCGGTTCAGCGTTCGGCTTTGACAACCAAATGCCAAACAAAAGTTGTATTTTTCTTTGTCTTTCATTTTTTATCACTTGGTACTTGGGGTGTGTTAGGTAAAACCAATCCAGGCCTGCCCACGTTAAGTAAACTACTACCACACGTTAGCAATCGTAAAATGATGCGTAAAAGTTGACAGTGCTATAGACCTAATCATGGTCTCGTGCAGGCGTCTGCTTAAGGGTTTGGAATTCGCTTTGAACGCTATTAGCATTCATTAATGTAACCGCTGTTGTTTGTGTGGTATTGCATCTACCAATTTGCTCCCATTCATATCTTATATTGAATAAGTATTGATTGATTAGCTTCTGGGACTTGTTTGTTGTAACGTGACTTGTTTTTTACTGCAGTGCAGACTAGGTCGCGCATGTGATCTTAAATACTTGTTGTAATAGTATACATAAATAATTGCAATGAATTCCTACTAAACAGACATTACCTTTGGAACATTACCATTTGTCCACTTTCTGGTTTTCCCAAATGATAGCAGAGCCTAATATAATGAAACACGACAGAAGCATATAACTTTCAACACTGTGCAGTCAGTAATTTGTTCATTTCCTAAAGAGGCATCGTGTTAAATGAGTCTAACTGTAATGCAATAACCTTACTGCTTTACACAATGGACTAGTGCAACTCAATAGCTCCTCGCTAGATGTTATCTTTCAAATGTTAAATGGGGTGACCACACAAAAGACAAAGACTGAATGGGGTAGGGTTAAATCTTGAAGCAATATTCTTCTTAAACCATGGGAATATATAGTGTAGAAGCTTGAACAGTTATTTCAAGTTTTACATTGGACTACATATTCTCACAGATTGCTATTACATGAAATAGGCCTATATTCCAAACAATGGAGTGTGTTAACATATTCTCACTGATAATGTAGGCTACGACTATAGGCCTTGGACTATTGAGAATATTCAAAATAAAATAAAAATGCACCATTCCTAAAAATACAAATATTTAGCCTACTGACATATAAATAATAATAATAATAATAATTTATTATTATTATTACTACCAGATAACGATTAGCAGGTTATTAAAGTTATATTGTAGACTGTAATATTTAAAACAGTATTACTTATTTATACATTTATTGTTATTATTATTATTATCTTAGCGCCTACTTTTGAATGCGTTAACCGAATTAAGGCTTTGACATCGAACATGCAGAATGAATGTATGCTGTTTTTTATACTTTATTTGGCATTAGCAAGCCTTTGCATTCAGTCTTCCAGAGATTCAGTCACATCAATTAGCAATCAATATACCTGAACCACGAACGACACAGAGAACTCATATCTAGGACAAAACATCCACTGAAGGATTGCGTGCCAAGCGCTAGGCTACAGGACTGGGTAGCTTTACACATGACATGGATGATGTAACTGCTAATCGAGGCGGAAATATATAGGCTATAGGCTACTGTCTGTCAGCAAAATACTAGCTATATATAAACCTATAGGCCTAAGTAAATGATTTCAAGGTTAACGTCGTATAGGTGTCTCATGCCATGTGGGCTACAATCCGGGTTTCCTAAATTAAACAGAGATTGGTTATGGGCGTGGTGGCTGTAGCCTACCAAGCGATAACCGAGCGATTTGAGGGAATCCTTTTGCCTTCCATTCTCCTCGTATTGTTCAACCCAGACAGTTGCAAATGGGCCTAGGTCTACTGCAAATAATATCACAAACGGAAGGAACAAAATATATGTATATCAAAATCTAGACTTTTAGTCTGTGTGTATTAGACAACATAAACGTGTTTAATGTTCAATAAGCCAAACAATATTTTTCTTTCCCTCAAATTAGTGAGAATAGGCCTACTGTTTTCAGAAATCAGTCAAAACAATCACTGGTAGAATCCAGGTCGAATCAATGTGCTACAGCCCTTCTTCTGTACACTATGAAATGGCATGTACCTCAAAACATATATATCTGCCGATTAATGTTTTGACAAAACATGTTGACGCATTGAAATCTTTTTAACCAGCTCTGAGTTTTACCCCGTTTGCACGGATGATAATAGTAAGTAGTATAATAGTACTGTATACCTGGTATCCAACACATCCTCCTTTTTTGCACATACAGTGTAAAGAAATATTCTGGGTGTCTTGAAAGTTAACCAAAGTGAACCAGCAACATACTTAAAAAAGGTATGTCATTTCAATGATTTTTTACTTCAATTTTACAAAAATTTTACCACAAGTTCTGTCTACTTAATTAGGCCTATACATTGTGTAATTTTATTACGTCATTATTCAAAGGATAACCTTTTACAGTGTATACGAGATCTTAAAAGGCTTAAATTTAGCCTACACACAGAGAGCAACAATCATTAGCATCAACGCGCATGGGTTAAACAGACGAGTATCTCACCACAAACATTAACTTCATCAGCAAAAACAAAAGTTGTGTTGTGTTGAAAGCCCGCATTGGCCATTGTCTAGACATTCCGATCTCACCCAATATTAACACGATATTGTTTTATCGTGTTATAAAAACGCCAAATTTAATTTTAGCGTGCTAAACTTATGCCAACGTTGCGTGTAATAGGTACGCCTAACACATAAACTTAACCCTAACCTTAACCCTACTGGAGTGTTGCCTAACCTTATTATTTCCCTATACTTGGTTTTGGAGTGTTGCACACGAATTTATAGCACACGAAAATT
Organism: Umbra pygmaea; assembly: GCA_016801145.1. Classification (NCBI taxonomy): domain Eukaryota; kingdom Metazoa; phylum Chordata; class Actinopteri; order Esociformes; family Umbridae; genus Umbra; species Umbra pygmaea. Next base: position 46,445 of record JACXGM010000080.1, read on the forward strand.
TAATCTGGCATATTTATAACATGCGAAATTTGACTTTGTCGTCTCTATAATACGATAAAACAATATCGTGTTATATGAACACACGGGGTGATATTGGGTTGTCAGTGTAGGTCTAAGCCTCGCAGATTGAGGGCGCTATAATCTTTAGGAAGGAAGACCCGATATGATGCTATATCATGCTTTTGATGTCTTTTTATATACCCACCTTATCTCTGCATGGCTTACGACGGAAATGCATGCAGGGATGTATAGAGTAAAGGTTATGATAGTGCAATGTATGGCTTTTCAAAGTGCAGGCAGATATACATTTTTCGTCATAAGACCTATTATTCATTCTCCGTAATAAACATAGTAGTTAGATCATAGTAGTAAACACTGGTCAGAGACAAAGATGTCAAAAGTCACAATAGCAAGTATGCATCCACATATGTTTGCATAAGTCAATAGTTGTAATAGTCTAATTCATTATTACTAAGTGTGTTATTAGCACAATTGTGTGTATATCTGTGAGTGCGCGTGTGTGTAGGTGTTAAGGTTGCTATTATTTTGAAGACCGTCCTCTGGCCACACCACAACGGCGATTAAAAACAACTTGGTTTAGGTCTGGAAAATGTGTCCTAGTTTGTTAGAAGCAACAGGCACAACTAGTCTACATTCGCAATAATAAAAGATTTCTTGTAGTCTGACTGTATTGCGTGATATGTGAACGAACTAGAAAACATTCGACAGATCGTAAATAATCGTTTTAATGAGTGTGTCAAGCGTACGATTTGGTGCACAGAGCTGTCATGTTAAACAAACAACCAGTACACTGACGAAACCCGTTTATTTAAGTACAAAGTCGTGTCATTTTAATTGACTTCTTTCCGTACTATAACTACAGATTCCAATCATATCTCATAACAGTATATTATTAAATTGGCTCTTTATTTCTACCTTTGTCGGAGCGCTTTATTTCAATAACCGGTCCGGTACATAGGCCTAAACGTTATCCCGCCACTGGGCCTGCGTTTCAACATATCTGTTAGCCTATAATATTTAAAAGAGACCATCTAGTTTATTAGTTTAAGCATGTATATTTTTGATGAATTTGTAGATATTCATTAAATAATAAGTTACCATTTTTAAAAACGCAGGATTTTCTTTGTACTTTATTGCCCTATAGGCAATTAGTTATATGTTACGTTAACGTATTTATATTGCCCTGGAACATATCCCGTAAAGCTAAAACCTTAATAATTAACATAAGGTCATGCTGTATTGCATGGAGCTGCACAGTAGCCTATTTATCTTCAAGCAATAGCTACAAGCAAGCAATAACTATCCTTACCATATTTCGGTCAAATGGATGTCTGTTTGTATAATATATTTTGTTATTGTAGCCATTTGTTCTATTAAATTAACCTATATAATGATTTTTACCTATATCATTTAAATGTCTAAAGTAATGCTAAACATCATTAGGGATAACGTTTGGTGAGTGACAGAAAGCGGCAACACGTCATATGGCTGCATTTATTTTTGGTGGTGTAAGCTCATATTCAATGGATTTATTAGGAATACTCCCACTCACATCTGTGTGTGTGTGTGTGTGTGTGTGTGTGTGTGTGTGTGTGTGTGTGTGTGCGCGCGTTGTTTGTCGCCGGCAGTATGCTATCTGGTGACCAAACACCTGCATGGGTATGTATACGCACATGTTGGGGAACATAATTCCGTCGCATACAACACAGCTCTATACATTTTTGCCAACAAGCCAATTATTCTACAAACAAAGAATAATGGATTAAAAAAAATGATGTCGAGTGTCCCTATTTTGCCAATATTTTCAATCAATCCAATTTAATATAGGCTAGCATGTATACATATTGATCTAATTGCAAATGTAGGCATTTAGACGAATTTATTTCAAGATTTTACACAGTTGAAGAATGCTGGATGCTTTTTATGTCAGTAAGTTTAGATATTGAGACGTGCTATCCTTTGATTGATGAAACTGCCACTAACCTAAGGCAATGTGTCACATAGGCTACATGTTGCTAGTTTTGTTAAATAATGTTTATTTTAAGGCTCAAACGTGATGTGTTTATTTGTAGCTTGATTTTTATAATAATATATTAAGCTATGCTATTACCATGTTGCTATTTTCTATACCGCTGTATACATACAGGCCTATAGTATAGCGAAACCTAAAATATAAATGCAATGCAAACAAGTTGTTAACATGGTATGAAATGTATATTGCCTCTTAACCCGAACAGCTGAGAAGGAATATAAAAGTGTATTGACTTGACGAATATTTTAACCAACGAACTGTGAGATTTTTTGTTTAGCTTTATCCTTTTTATAACTTATCAAAGCTTGACGTATTGGGCTATGCATGGCCAGTCTCGTTGACATAACCCCGCAGAGTGGCATTCATTCGGTAGGGGCCCAAAAAGTATAGCCAATTTCAGAGAGATTTCTTTCTACAGAGAACGCATGGTTAAAACTAGCATTTGTTTGTTGGACTTAGTCACAGACGGGGACACCACCTGGGTGAATGGAACCCGATCTGGTTCCTTTTATTTTGTATGACTGGAATCTGCTTCCATTTCGTGGTTGTATAATACCAATGATAATCATACTCATAATAATATGGACACTTTTGGAATTATAACGATGTAATATTAGGCTATTGTTTCAATATAGTTTTATTAGCCATACAGTAGTCTATGTTTATTTTTTATCATAAATAAACATAATGGTAGTTTATTGTAGGGTTGCTAATAGATCATTTTTCTTGTGGGTATATTTTAACCCGTGCATTAGTTTACGTGCGCATGCATACGTTTCCGTTAAAGACACCTTGGTGTAACCTACTCATCAGAAGTGTAGCATATTGAAGCCACGGCTTGGATTCACACCTTTGACGGTTTCATGTATGAAAATACATCTATACCGTCAGTGCCAAGGTGTGTGGTGAGCATTGATGTATCCTATAGAAACAAAACACTGACTATTGGCGATAATAGCCCAAATATCTATTTTATAATTTATTTTGTAGGTTATGTTCAATATTTGTATTGGATACTGGCCTATATATTTATGTTTATGCTGCTGTATTTCTATTCTGGTGAGTTTAATATTAATACATTTAATTTGTGAAATGTGTGGTATTTGCCTATACATTTTATATTTTATATTCATATAGACGATCTTATCCAGAGCTATTTACAGTAGCTAGCCTAATGCATCTTGATTCAGACCCCCGTGGGAGTCGAACACAGAAACCTGGCGTCATACTCCAAGTGAACTAACAGGACGATAGTAACGTAGTATAGGTCATGGCCTAGCGTTACTGACTGTAGACGTTTAATAAAGCTTCATATGATCATTTGGTCTAGTTGAATCACTTGCACATACTGTCTGATGTTGGTTTTACATGCGCGATATTATGACATTTGGAAATGAATGGCAACTAAACCATTGCTACATGAGCCAGCAGATAACATTTCTTTATATGCATAGTTAATATACTGAATTAACCCAAAAACGGCGCCTACACTCTTCCGCTTCTGAGAGGTCCAGTAAGATTACGCTGCTGAAGGGTAGGTTATAGGCCCATACGCAGCCAAAGATAGACTGCAATTTTCAATGCTTGTCCAGGTCACCAGGACGTCAGCACTGCTGCACCAAGCGTAGGATTACTTTGACCAGATTTTTTTTGGAGCACAAATAAAACCTCAGCCTAATGACCCTTTATTGACAATATGACATTCTTAGATGCTAATACACCTTTAACAATTGCGGCTGGCCTATTACTATGACTGGCTACAGACAGTACTAGTTGATCAAGATTCAACTGATTAATCGATTACAATGACTGTTGCTATTATCCAGTGGTGACAAGAAAGTGAGCATTTGTATTTAAAAAAAGTTGATAATATACTAGTAAAGTATTTGGTAAGTATTTTTCTTTATAGGCTACTATAAAATAATACATTCGACCGTGTTGATTTATGCAATTTGATAAACTCGTCAATTCGGTGTTGGAGATTTAAACAATTAATCATTTGATTTTAGAATAATAAATGTATAATTTCTATTTAAAAAATTATTTGGCTGTTTCTGTACAAGAACCCAGAGAGTAATTATTATGTTTAATCTATACCATTTTGGGTTCAACATCTAATCAAAAATATATCTACAGGGATCTTAGAAAGGTTATAGCCTATATAGAACCCAGATAATTCCTAAAATCGTCCTGCTATCCACATACAAATCCAAAGAACCCAATTGAAAAAAAACATTTCTGAGTTCAATTTTTTTTGCATTTGACGCACCATTATCACTGAATTGCATTTGTCCTTTATTTATTTATTGTTTTAGATCGTTTGTGCTAATAAGATAAACATTAGATTACAATAATAATTTTCATTCTACATGTTCCAAATGTCCCGGCTTGTTGGTTGTATAGAGAAAGTGGAATGGATTTTTCTCCGATGACAACATTGTGCGTGCTGGCAGAGATTGACGCCGCAAACAAACATAAATTGCTGTTGTATTAATAATATATATATTATTTAGACATTTGATTCAGTTCTCAGCTTCTCACCCACCTTTCTTTTCACCCATGAATGAAGACATATTTTTTTATTCCTTCTTTTGGGGGTGAGGCAGGTTGTCTGTCAGTGAGGTGTAGGCGACAGTCTGTCTACAAGCCGTAAGCTGATCTGGAGAGTGCTGGAGGAAAACGGGCAAGATTCCGGGCTTGCAAGCCGAGATATCGATCTACCTCAACCACCTAAACAAAGACTCACCTGTTTGCCTTGTCCATACTTTATTTTATGCAGTCTAATGCTTGTTTTGTTTTACTTTTCTTTTATTTCCATGGATCTGAGCTTTGATACACTTTTGGGAGTACATAAACACAGTGTTGTAGGCCTACCTGGACAACTCCATCTCCTGTGGAGCTCCGGTGTTTGAAAGTTAAGACCACCCTTCTCCCACTCTCGAGCCCTCTTCATAATCGGAACAGAAAACCAGATTACTCTCAAAGCGGGCATGAAAGTGACATTCAGCAAGACAGTGTCCCAAAACATATAATGGGAGATACAAATAAATTCTCCATTATGCCCCACCGTTAAATATTTATAAATGGTCCTTAATTATTTGTTATCATTCTCATTGAGTTTGTTATTATATATCAACATTACTCAAAGGGATTTATTAAAATTCTCTATACTGTTGTTATAGATACTTGCAGATCCCATAATTCATAGCTTTTTTAATAATGTCAATATGACAGCATCTTTTGTGAGTGTAGTGTTACGGTGTGTTTTGTGTTGTTATGATTGTTCAGCATTTCATTCTAAATAAATATTTAACAGTCAGTGGCGCTTAACAAAGAATGGAGATCCGACCCAACGATATCTTTAAACAAGTTGTTATTCGTTGCAAGTAGTCCTACTTGTTGTACGCACATGATAGGCTACACGAGTTAAACCACACAAACTAATTCTTACATACTTGCATCCAACGATAAGCTTTATCAAGACTGTAGCATACCGTCGTAAATAATCAAACTTGAGTCAGCCGTCTAGCTATCATCTTAGGTATTAGGTAGGTTCTGCAGTTTGAGATACAACATCATGGCTATATTCGGAATTCGCTTTCCTGAACCCAATAAAATAACGAACTTAAACTTGTATTTTTCCATGATCAAAAGCCTAGGCGAAATCAAAAACGTTAGTGTGAATGCGACAAAAATTTAAATACCATTGTCTTGTAATGTAGGCCTACATGAGCTAAAGTCACACGAAAATATAATTGTGCTATATAATATATAAACCTATATTATATTAATAATTTGATTGCCCAATAGACCCATCAGCAGTCCTCACGGTGATAATACTCAATAAAAAAATCTAACTTTTTCTATTTTATTCCAACATTCTTAGAGCAAACTTTAGATTTGGATAGCTCCAACAGCTTGGAACCTGTTGCCAAGCGTAGCTTACCTTGCTAACATATTACACGCTCACTCTGGAACAGCGGGAAAAGCTATACTGTGTGAGGACAGGTTGGAGTATTGCGTGCAATGGTGACCTATAAGCCAGTAAAACAAATCCGTAAAGTGGATATACCATGTAACCTATTAGTGCCAAAAGCGAGGACAGACACATAATCTTAGTTTAGGGTCAGGGTCCTATATGGCTCCAGTGATAGAACATGGCATGTGTGCTAAAGGTGGGCTGTGCTGTGGGCATGGGGTGTGTTATCTGGAGCTCTAATAGTATGTGCATGTGCCCATGACCCCTGAACAGTACTCATCACCTTCCGCATATGTATACAGTATGTGTGTGTGTGTGTATGTGTATCAGTGAGAGTTTGCTATTTGCATATTATTTTCAAAAACAAAAGTAAAGGAATATATGCACTTATGAAAACAATAAACAAACACATTTGCAAATTATATGGTACTTGTCTATTTTTCTGTACATATCAGATATAGTCTAAACTAACAATCCATTCATACAGCATCTACCGAGCTGTTCATTTTTCTATGAATATGTTGGAGCAACTTTGAGGAATCTTTTTGTCAAAACCCATTTAGTTTAAAATACTGATAAATCATACCCTAGGAAGTTTACAGCATGACCACAAGTTTTGGTTATTTTATCTTCAACCATACATTTGCTATAAAAAGTATTTTGCATGCTCTTGCATAGGCTTCATATTTTGCTAGATTAAAATCAGATATTTTAAAGGATTACGTTGGGTTTTTGTTTGTCCAATGAAATCCACCTTCTCTACCGTTTGAAATTCAAATAAAATTGATAAAACATTTATTAAATTCACAAAGAGTGAAGACGTATTGATGCATTGATTCACACTATTATGAGGTTATGCACATATGGTGAAGCATTTTGATTAGCCCCTCCCAAACATCTGTTATGGCAACAAATCTATTGTTTTCATCAGCATTGCTGAAGTTCAGTGTATTTCATATTGATAGCAACACTTCTGCAACTTTCAACCCGCCTCTGATTTACATGCTCATTTAGTTGATGAGTAAAATTGAACAATGCAGGAACACACAAAACATGGACAGAATTGGAAAGCCATTGTGGTGTGTAAATTATGTTGCCAAACTGGCCACACCAATACATTAAAAACAGACTTAATACTCGCCTCTTTGTTAATGTGAAAAGAACACAGTGTTAACTAAATCCATATCAATGATTCTATTTGCAACATGGCTGGTATACAAGAAAACTGAGCAAAGAAATTAACTTTTTGTTATCAATTTAAATGACCATTTTGGGTCAAATCTAACCCGATAGACAGGGATATACTCTGTATTTTTTAGTAATAATGTGGCAGAATCATGTTATGGGTTAAGCTTGTGTCATGTATGTAACATTGATTGCTTAGGAACCACCACTATTACCCCGTTCGGCCCATACCAGGCGTGAACTTGAGATTTCTGCTCCACGACACGTGAGACCACCTTCCTTGACACTGTCACAAAGGGTTGAGCCACCCAAAATATACTCTGTGGATGGTCCAATCTGCTCTATTTCACGCTAACTGTGAAGTGAATTTAATGCACGCATCTAACTTTCTTACACTTGCTGCTGGATGTGACTGGGGAGCTTGTCACAAAAATAAGAAAATAATTCCACCTTAGTTTTACCCCTGGGATGACTTTAATTTTCAGCAGGAAAATTACAATATTTTTGTATGTCAAAAAAATGAAAAATAAAATAACAAAAACACTCCAGAATGGCTTTGACAGAGGTCTTGACTGTTCCTGAGTGGTCCAATCGCAGTTCTAATTTCTATGTTTGAAAATCAGAAGTATTGGTTTGAATATTGCTGTCCATCAAGAATTTCTTACTAAGCCTGCGCCATTATCACGGAAATAATGGATATATCTTGCTTCATAAGCTTGTATTCAAAAGATTGTAACTGCTACAGAAGCTACCAAAACTGCTTTAAACAGTATTAGAGGGGGAAGACTAGTGCAATCAAGACATACACTATATTGCAAAAAGTGGACAAAAGTGGCCACCTGACCGTCACACCCATATGAGCTTGTTGGATATCCTGTTCCAAAACTATGGGCATTAATATTGAGTTGGCCTCCCTTTGTGGCCATAACAGCCACCAATTTTCTGTGAAGGCTTTCCACAAGATTTTGAAGTGTGTCTGTGGGAATATGTGCCCATTCAGCCAAAAGTGCATTTCTGAGGTCAGGCACTGATGCTGGATGATAAGGCATGTCTCACTATCGCCATTCCAATTCATCCCAAAGGTGTTCAGTGGGGTTAAGGTCAAGGCTCTCTGCAGGACACTCGAGTTCCTCCACACCAAAGTCATCGAACCATGTATTTATGGACACTGCTTTGTGCTCAGAGGTCACAGTCATACTGGAACAGGAAAGGCCTTGCCCAAACAGTTGCCACAACGTTGGAAGCACCCAATTATCTGAAACGTCTTGTTACCCTGTAGCATTACTATGACCCTTCACTGGAACGAAGGGGTTAATCCCAAACCCTGAAAAACAGCCCCAGACCATTATCCCCCCCTCTAGCAATAGCAGGGGTGACCAGATATTTTGGATATATAGTGTAGGCTTATTGTGTTTCATTACATTTCTTTATATACATAAACTTTTGTTTCAATTCAAATCTGTAGGAGTTTTTATTAATCTGTATGAAAAATATGTAAAACCTTTCCAGGTTGGATGATGGGTGTGCGCGAGGGGGATTATGTCCATTGCATTTCTCTCGACAGTTTATTATGAAAAACTGTCAGCACTAATAAATGTTCAGCTGCCAGCCATTTTGCAGGTGTGTTAATAACATTCAACCTGCAAAATAGATAGTAGATTTGCATGGCATCAGTATGTTGTTTGAATGTTAGCCTACTTTCGATATATGGATAGTCTGTTGTTCAGCAGTATAGCGGCCCTGTGTTTTAACAATGTTGTCCCCCTGAGCTTTGTTTTAATGTTACCTTCTACCTTGTCAATCAGGCTAGTTGCTAACTAGAGTTGCACCTCTGGGAAAACCCTTTTTTAAAAAGCACAGATGTGCAGTTCTGTTACTTTTGTCGACTTTACACACAAGTCTCAAGGGATATCATTCACTAATGTTAACTGAACACCAATAACAGCAGAATACATGATCTGATTCCAATAGTTTTATATGTAAATACAATTTGACATGAATACAGGAAGGTAGATAGAAGAATGTAGCCAGAAGAATGATGAAAGAATAATACAATTACAATAGAATTAGTATACATGTTAATTGGTCGATCCTGTAACCCTTGACTTCCAGAATGCAAGATGATCTGGAGAAAATTGTTAAGAGATGAAAGACAAAATAAATTGTCCTATTGTTGTTTTCTTATTATATACATGTAATTCTAAATTTTTACGTGGAATTATTCCCGCAAGAAAATATATGTAGATAAACAACTATCTTTTGTTGAGAAGAAAAACGAACTCATCAAAAATAATTACTCTCATTCTGTTTCACCATTGTTCACCAATATTGTGCTGCTGGATGTGGTACCGAACTTCACGTTCCAAAACCTTGCAATTCAAAGTCACTTCAACCTCCTCACCATCCGTGCCTGATTCTGTTTACCACCCTTTTCAAAACAATCAAACGATGTGTTATGGTTATGACAATAGTATTTAGAGCAAAGCCAATACAAGTCCTTAGATTTGTTTTTGTCTTCCTCAAAGCCTCTTTAGCAGTGGGAGCAGCAGTAGTCTGCATTCGCCCCATGATGTGTTGCTCACCCATGCTGAGAATGTTTACTGTTGTAATCAAGGTCCATGTAACTTGTTTGTGAAATGTTTTGCCTTTATGTTTTAGAGGTGCTATATAATTTGCAAATAGTAGGGCATGAAGTCACAGTTTGATTAAATTGCTGTCAGCAAAAATGAAAACAAAAAGAAGTGTTCTACAAAATGGAGATGTTTAATACATGTTTCGTACGACTATTTTCTAACTTTGAGCAAATGCGAGTGAACGTGCATATTTACATAGGTGCTTCTTATGTTAATCTTTAGATTAATATGGATTATGTAATAAAATTGACGATTGTTTTATGTGAGTTTACAGATGATTTCTCGGTTATTTCATTGGTATAATTATGTATTCTTTACTGTCATTATCATTAAATAATGTATCATCCTTACATGAGCAATAACATAGGTAGCAATATGTTGGTATGTGACATAGGTAAAATACTACATGTCAGCATTGTCACGTTTTAAAATGATGCTAGTTAGCTTGAAACATTTTTATGTGACAGCACTCTATTGTTTTTAGGCGATGACGATGATGTAACCACGAGGAGACTTTGCTCCTCGGCTACTAGCTGTGTTTTCCCAACATTTCCTCAAGTTTGCTGACAGAAAGGAGACTGCTGCTCTAAACAGGCTCCTCTGTGTGCTCAACAGCTCACAGCCCCTGGGATGCCTCAAAGAGGGGTTTCAACTGAGACCTATCCAAACGTGAATCATCGCTCTGAGGGGAAAAGAAAATCAACAAACATTTGATTATGCACTTTGATTGCTGTTGTAGTGAATGTTAAGTTAAAGCTAGTGTAGATTTAGGTTCAAGCTCTTTGTTCCAGATGGATGTTCAAATGTGTTTTCTTGGGTCAAAAAGTCCCTCAACATTTTGGCATTCTAAAAATAAAACATGAGCTAGTGCATCTGTTTTTTTACTGTCCTTTTTGACACATTGCCATGTTTGTCTCTTTTTGAATAGTACGAATTACACTTTTCATCTGCTGAAATAGATTTAATATGTTTATATTTATTGTATTATTATAATTTTTGCAGTGGGAAACACAGTACCTAGAATCTGTAACTGATATGTAATTTATATTTTATTGGATTTGCAAAAAATAAATAATACCATGAAATCACCAACAAATGGAAATCAAAACTAGACATTGAAATGACATCTGTGCATTTGATTGTATTAATGATGTTATCATATTGTCAAAATTGTTGTCCTCATTTGGAAATACATTTCTATATTGTAATATTTATCTCCAAATGTTTCCTTTCCCTTGGTGAATAATTTTAACAGTCTTACAAACTGTGTGAATTTTTGAGAAACATAGCACAATAAACATGGGACGTTAAACTCTGCACATTTACAACATCAGATCATTAAGGCTGTGGCAGGATATCATGGTGGCAGGTGGAATATAGGTGAGACCCTCAGCTGCAACTCACCACAACTAATAGCTGATTGTGAAACTGGCGAACATGTTGTAGTGTACGATCAAATCACATGGGATGACTTTTGCTGTTTTCCCCAATACCCAGTGCAACACATTACACCTTGCCACTGTTGTCATGTCTTCCTTCAGTATAGCTCCCAATGTAACTTCCCTCTGTCAATAATGAGCTTTTATGGAGTTCCCTCCATCTCCCCCATCTTCCCTGCTCCCCAGGTACCGTCACCTGAAAACGCAACAACAGAAAAATGCTTTTTTAGGGTTAGTGGTCTTGCTGTGAAGGTTTCTGAAATTTGTGAAAATAAAAAGGCATGTAGACCCTCCTTTTCTCCCCACCAGCTGAGCTGAACGTGGAACCCAGGGTCACCCTGCCACCAATTTTACAGACCAATTATCTACTTGGAATGGTGGGAGTTGAACAAACAAACAGCAGCCCTGCTGAGCGCTGGCAGGTCTCTGGCTAGTGGGAGACCTTGGAGCCTCTCACAGGGCTTTTACACCAGATCAATTCTTCATCACAAAGCAGAGCCGGCAGTAGCTATGATTCTCCCTCATTCAACAGCTCCAGTCGCATGGACGCCACACTAAGCACCAAGCACTGACTAACTCTCCTTCATTGATCACCTCTGTGCCATCGTCGTGAAGGAAAAGTAACCGGAAATCTATGAATGAATTTATTTACACATGTATCCATTTTTTTATCACCGCAACCTAGGGTATTTTCCTGATGCCAAAATAAAGTGTTTCCTTTTTAACCTATAAATAAATCTTTATTTTGTAGTGATAGAGAGTGAGTACATACGCAGAGCCTGGTGGTTGGCTGACGGTGACACTGGTCAACGGAAGCGACCAGCAGCACAGATTGCTGTCTGTTAGTCAGCCACAGCCACAGCAGCTCTACTGCAGTGTAAAATCAATGGCACCCTGATTAGACTGATGACAGCAAATTCACAGTTTCAGGCGGGAGTGTCCAGACAGAGACGAGGTGTACAGCAAATAAGCTCTACTTGTCTGCACACAAATAAAATCCACCCCGCTTTGTTTATCAGGTGTAAACATTTGGAATGATTGCTGGGGAATAGGGGCATTTCCGTTGTCTCCCTTCGATAAGGACATTTCTGTTATTTTAACTCCACCGATTCAGCGCTGATCTGTTTTTCTTTTCTTTGCAGCAATTTTATTGCAATTCTGCACCATGGATTTAAGCTACACAGCCTTGCTATCATTATTTCATAAATAGCCTGACAAAAAATGCCCTGAAAAAGTAATTTTCAGAAATAGCCTAAGGCAGAAACGGTGATAGATCTCCATCTGTCTGAGGAAAATGCAATGGAGGGCAATGGAATGAATAGACAATGTGTTGATAAATATTAAACAAGGTGAAACAATGTATTTGCTGTGATGAAGTGTCCATTGTTGTTAAATTTTTTGGGGGGTTAATTCCTCTGGAATACTTTCTTAAACATGCATGCAAATCTTCTCTTCATTTAATACACTTTCTATGGTCATGTATTATAGTATTGTAGATTTTCTGCTGACAATGTAGACATATTCACCGTAGGCCAATTGTCTATGGGGCACTTATTAGGAGATCATATTGCAAATGCTGATTACTCATACTTCTCATTTATCTACAATCACTAACATTGTGATGTTTACTTAGATGCTGCTCCATTTGTTTTCAATCTCAACACGGCAAAGTTCCTCCAGCTTACAGGCCCCTCCCACCGACACTTAAAGTGCTGTCGATGTCGGTGCCCACAGTCTCTAACATTTATATTTGAGACCAGGCTACCTTTGTACATAAATTGCAGCAGTTAAATTTGTTGTGAGAAGTTCAGAAAAAGCGAAAGGGGAATGTTGGTTGAATGTTTTTTTTCTTCTTCTCCACATCTCCAGATCAATCAGTGAGCAGTAAATGGATATTATTAAACAGCAAGGGGCACCTCAGACAACAAGCCTTGCGGCTGCATGGAGCGCTAGGCAAGGAAGAGGCTCTCTCTCGCTCTCTCTCTCCCTCTCTCTCTCTCTCTCACTCTCGTGCTGCAACAGGGCAATTGACACGCTTTTTCCTGCCAATCTAGAGCTCTTCTCCAACTGTGGCTGCCATGGCAACCTGCTCTTACCCCTCATGGCAGCTGGCAGCCCCACACTTACGGAGTTGTGCTGCTTCCATGATTGGCGGCTCATAAAAAAGAGTGAAGGCAAAAGATAGGAAACAACAGGCCTCTACAAAGCGCATGGCTACTCAGCACCCCAATGGTTTGTCCTGGTTTGACTGGAATACAAATAGCCCAGAGAAACACCCTGGTGATTTGATTTCTGGACCCATATGGTGAGGAGTGGGAGCGCATTCATTTCCTTGGTCTATCAGTAGGCCTACCTGTGTGCGTGCGTAGGTGTGTGTGTAGGTGTGTACATGTGACCGTGCGCGCGCGTGTTCCTGCCTCACTGTAACCCAATGCTGTATGACGCAGGTACGTCGTTCGTCAGCTCACTGCTACAATGTTAGGCCACTTCAGTCAACACTTTCAAAACTTCACCCCTATATCAACACCAAGGCCAAATTTCATTTGACAACCACACAGCCTTTCCCTATCAGACGGTTGTGTACACACAGACGGTTTCGTGTTGTACAACTACTTTAATAGATCTGTTTTTTTTTGTGGTACAATTACAATACTCCCCCTCAAACCAAGAGGCACTTGCGAAACACCAAGTCACACCATGGTCAGCTCAGTATCCTAATCTTTTCCTTTCACTTGCAGCGCAGAACAACCTGGAATGTTCTCATATGTCACCCTGCTGGCTGCATTGAGCTGTCACTTTGAGAGCGAGTGAGAAGGGGAGAGAGGAGAGAGAGCTGTACAGTGGTTCACACAGCTAAGACCTGGGAAGTAGAGGAGAGTGGAACAGAGTTGGGTGGATCTTTATCTGAACCAGATGTGATTAGATATACAACTCTCGCCACGTGTGTGTGTGTTCAAACTAATCTGTGTTTAAAGGGAAACTCAACATCATCCACCTTTGAGGTCATAGAAAAGTCATTGTGTAGATGGGACCACACATGTTCTCCACATATAGATTGTTTCTCCCAAATGGTACCATTCTCCCTATGGCCACTGGTTAAAAACAGTTCACTACGCAGGTAATAGGGTGCTATTTGGGATGTTCCCAGTGTTAGGAATGATGCTCACATTCAGATGACCTTATGTAAGAAGCCTTTGTTCATTACAATGTTTGACTTTGTTTTTTTCTTTGCAAAGTGAGTGAGGAGTCAGTGTGATCTTTCTTCCCGATGACAATGAGACAGCACAGACTTTATTTGACCCCTATCGTTAGTTGCTTTACAGGTATTGCTCTTTACATGACCCCTATCAAATGTGTTTTCGACACATGAAGAATAAAGAATATGTCAAATAAACTTTTTTCGTCATGGTTTATTCTTTCACAAAGTAACAAATAGCAATATATCTACACAAGCTATATGTTTGATAAGGTGTAGAATGTAATTACATCACACAAATACAGTCCATCTTCTTGTTTAATGCACTTGGATTGGGGGAGATCGGATGTTACGATGACTCTTCAAATCTCCCTTCAATCCGGTTGATGGCAACCCATTTGGAGAATACTGATGTGGTGCTTAAGTCTTTGACATCTATGGAAATTGAACATAGCAGAATATCTCTGACACAGAATATCTTTTGTAAGATAAATATGTTGTGCTTTTTCAGGACACCATTAGAGAAATGTTGCATTGTTATGCTGCGTTTTATACATCCCTGTGTGAGTGAAGAGGGCAGAGTAGAGCACACATTAACATCGCTTTAGGCTTTAAGCTGTCATGAAATTGCTCCAGAGAAATGTCTTACCTGCCATTGTTGAAAAGCTGTAATTTTATCATGTTTCAGGAGTTATCTATCCTGTAAAATTGTTAACTGGGTTCTAAAATTGGCTTGTAAGTATTAGGACAATAGCAATTCCTGAACAACTGGGAACATTGTTAAGGGGTGTTAAGTAGATTCTCCCCTGTGCTTCATAGAAGTACTTTAGGATTGTTTATAATTGGTTGAAGGGTACATTTCCCTTCCAAGGTAGACAATATTTTTGCACATAAAAGCTTTTTATATTCCCTTTGTAAATCTGTGGAACTAAGAAATAGTGGATTTGTGGATTTTCATTTAAACAACTACACAATATTCTAGTTGCATCTGAAGCTTAATGTCAATGTTGTAGTATGTGTTAATTATTTGTACGACATTCACACGTCTTCCTACACCCCCTGGGATCCGGTTACTGAACCTCACAGGTACACAGGCTAAGCCTTTACTAAGAGGTTTTGGGGACTGGGAGATTGACCTATCAATGACTCTATTTTCACTCCTCCTCCTCCGCTCACAGGAAATGCCTGTTAGGAAAGTGTATTAGGAAGCTTTGAATCTGACACATAACATATCATAATATTTTCTAAAACCATCTTTCATAAATCCAAATGTTATTTTTTTATGTGTAACATGGTGTTGGTAAATATACCATTGGCATACGCTGCTTTCAGAACTCCCTGTGAAGTGTCGAAAAGCAATCAGCCAGCTGGTGTTCTTTCTGACATAAATGCTATACGGCCTGAACCTCCTTACTTTAAACATGGACAGATCAGGACCAGGTTCGTGGAAGTTCCTTGGCTCCTCAACAGAACGTGTGTTGACTGAACAACCATCTTCTAAGCAACGGCCAGCAACATGATGATGAATGAAAGAGGATGAAGAATTAAGCAGCTAGGGAATGATTTGATTGTGAGGAACAAAGAGTGGTCATGTGAGCTAATCGAGGTAAAAGACACAATCCAGCTGGACGGTGGTTACACACAGCACATTTACATTGCTTTTCATTAGCCATGCATCTTTTCTTTGAGATTATTAAAGGAATATTTTACCAATACTCAATTTTCACATGGATTCCTAGTCACCGCAGTTCATTTATGCCAATATTTATTCTGGTTTTGCTGATAAAGCTGTGAAGCTAACAGTGGGTGTGTATTTACAATTATTTAGCTACAGATGATAGCTAGATAATAGCGTGATTGTAATTCCAAATAAGTTTATCTACAGTGGTGGCTAGCTAAAAGAAATGGCAACTGGGACGAAACACGAAATCAGGCAGACCCTGACTGATCAGGACATTAAAAGCAAAATATTTGGACTCAGACATCATACTCAAAACCATTTTTTTAATAGTTTTACTATGTTTTACTGAACATTACAAAATCACGATTGCATGGGGTAAAATATTCCTTTGAGCAACCTATTACATTTTGTACTTTGTCTCATTATTTTTGCCTAATTTATCTACTTGTCTATATCTTAAGTGTGAGGGTTTGTTGTGAGCGGAACATTGATAAAATACCCAATACTATTACAATCCTACACAGAGGTTTCCTTCTTTTGTAGATTAAAAGGTCTTTGTTTGTATTACCAAGGTCTGCTAAAGAGGATTGGGTAAGGATGCATCCTGAAGCTTAGCTGTCCTAGAGGTTAAGAGGTCAGAGTGAGGTCATCCAAGCAACATAACCCCATGTGGGTATTCAGTTGGCAAGGTGGGCAAATAATACAAAAATATTCCAGTTGATGTTTTATGTTGTATGATGTCCTTAAAAAATGATATTAACAAAAAACGATGAATACAGTAAGTGCTTGTGACATACAAAACACAGAAATGTTTCTCAGGTAAAAATAGCTACCGAGTATGATAGTAACAACTTTTTGTCTTTCTGAAACCCATGAAACAAGCAACCGATCCAGAGCGACATGCTTATCTACCGGTAGTACACCGCTGCCCAGGGCCTCGGAACAACCATCCTCAGAACAACCTGCCTTGGGGCCAATCTGGAGCCGATGAGCAAAGGCGTGTCAGACCAATGTGGGCAGCATACATGTGTCCAATGTTTTAACCCACATTGGACCACCATCATGTTAATATGGGCATGTTTGTTTGGTAAACATAGGTTCATTTCAAGGAAGTGAGAGTTGCTTTCAACACATACGGGCTTCCAACACTGGAACACACTGGGCCAATGTTGTGGGGACTAAAGTAGAGATGATAATCAAAGATAGTTTGGTCCAAAGTGAGCTGCCTCTGTGGAGGCCAATATTGCATCCTGCATTGTGCCCACATCATTACACTGTAGACATGTCTAATGGGGTTGATTTAAAGGTCAGAGGTCGTATGACACGCCAGCATCTATTTCACTGGGGCTTGGTATTTTGTCTTTCTTGCCTGAAACTCTGGCACACAACAGGTCTGGGGTCAATTCTATTTAAGTATGTCAATAAGCACAGCTCCAACAATGAAAAGTGTTCATCAACAACTATCCATGCCAAAATCCATGGGACCAACCTGGGATTTCTGTGCATATAGGTGTTTACTGTATGTGTTTATATAGGAAATTATGTGTGTATTCAGTAAATCATTTTTTTTGTGTGTGTATATAGGTGTTTATGTGTGTGTGTGTTTGTGTATATAGGTGTTATTTGTGTGTGTGCATGTGCATAGGTGTTTGTGTGTGTATGTGTTTTTCCAATGCAATTTTGTTAGTACTATTACGTTTGGATCTGGCAAAATCTATGCGTTATACCATCATTACATTCAGTGTGAATGCCTGATACCTTTTAGTTGGCATGAAGCTTGTCTGGGCATTTCTATGGATTTGGCTCAGAGTTTTCAATTTTGGGAGACCTCAAAAAATGATTAAAGAAATTAACTCTGAACCAGTTGGAATTAATACCCTTGCTTAGCCGCGAAATTGGGATTCTGCTGCTACAGATTCAAGTGTATGTTCAATGTGCGTGTTTTCATGTGTGCGTGTGGATGTGTGAGTGTGTGTGTGAAAATAACAAGATTGGGCAGTGCAAGGGTTGAGAGAGAGGTGGGAGGCTAAGGTGAACCAAGCAAACTGACATATTGCTTTCAAATGAGTTGATCAAGTGGTTGTTGATGGAAAGGAACCGAATGTTGGTAAGAGCCGTGTTAAGGGAGACTAACAAATGGGAGTGATCCCATGAGGAAGATTCATCACAGACATTTTGAGGGAATCTTGCACTGGGTTAAGGGTGATCCAAAACATTGATACATTAAAGATTATGTAATGATGGAAGGATATTCACCACAATAAAAGAGGTGTCAAGGTTATAATGTGTTTTCCAGGAAAATAAAAATAATGTTCTTTTTCCAATTTGAATTTACTGGTCTCATTGATCTTCTGCTGAAATGCTAAATGAGGTCAACAGGTGAGTGGACATACTGTCAGATGTGTTGATTCATGTGACTTCCTTGTTGGAATAGCAGTGTAGTAAAAGCGTAATAGCTTAGGATTGATGTTTAATAATTGTCATTGAGGAATTTTCATGTGTTTTGAGAGAAATTGATACCTTCATTCACCATAGTGGTGTTACATTGATAGGAAATTATAGAGTTAATGGCTTCATCATTAGTACTGTACAATGAAATAATGACTGCAAAAAAGTGGCATTGCTATTCTATTTTAATAATAATTATAAATCAGTAATTTCCAAAAATTATAGATATTTGCAAAAAATTTGTATATGAATTAAGGTATGACTTTCAATCAAAAACATGCACATTTCTGGGTGACCCCAAACTTTTGAACACTAGTGTACATACAGAACCCTTGCTTTCAAATTAAAAGACTCAAGAATGATTGAGTGAAATTTTCAATGTAATAATTTGTTTGAATAATGAGCAATGAGTCCTGTTTATCATTTGCCGGTAATGGGTCCAGCACAGTGGAATGTATTCATAGAAGCAGTGGTTTACTGGTGTCTGGAGAGGTGAGTTTACAGTTGCAATCAAAATTATTCAACCCCCATTGCAAATAAGGTTTATAGTCAAAATCTACACTTTCAGCTGTTCGCAATGAACAAATCAAGCAAACCAATTGAAATAGCTCAACACAACAAATGCATCAAGTGTTTTCCCCAAATCCAAATGAAAATGCAACTCTGAATGACTTCTCCAGTCTCAAAATTATTCAACCCCCTGAATAGAATCCCTCACAAAAGCACAAATATGCGAAACAGGTGTTATCTCAAGCACAGCTGATGCAACTAATCAAGGGCTTCATTAGGTACCCCAGGTGTGCTTGAGCTGAAACACATAATATACCTGAACTGTTTAGGGGTTTGTTGAGTGTCACATTTGACTGCTTGTGAGAAACATGTCTAAAGACATGTCAAAAGAATGGTCCGAAAAGTCAAGAGAAGAGATCATCGCCCTTCACAAACAAGGAACAGGATACAAAAAGACAGCAAAGGCACTGAATGTTCCCAGAGACACTGTTGAAAGCATTGTTAGCAAGTTCAAAGTTATGGGAACAGTGGCTACATTACCTGGACGGGGCAGAAAATGGAAGCCATCAACGGCTATAACCAGATTTCTGAGATGGCAGGTTGTAAAATAAACTTGAGTGGCTGCAAAAAACCTGCAGCAAGACTTGGTGGCAACAGGCACTGAGGTGTCAATGAGCAAGGCTTGGTTGCAGAAGTCCTGGAAGATTCTACAGTGGTCATCACAGTCACATGACTTGAACCCTGTAGAAAATCTCTGGTGGGATTTGAAGAAGGTGGTTGCAGCACACAAAACCAAGAATATTACTGAACTGGAGGCCATTGCTCATGAGGAATGGGCTAAGATTCCTCAGGAATGCTGCCAAAGTCTGGTGTGTGGCTATGCATCTCGTTTGCAGCAGGTCATAACAGCAAAAGGGTGCTATACTAAGTACTAAAGATGCTTCCCATGAACGGCTTGAATCATTTTGAGACTGGAGAAGACATTATCCGTTGCATTTGCAGTTTAATTTGGGGAAACCATTTGAAGCATTCGTTGTGTTTAGCTTTTAAATTTAGTTTGATTTGTTCATTACAAACAGTTGAAAGTCTGTACATTTTGACAATAAACCTGATTTGCAATGGAGGTGGAATAAATTTCATTGCAACTATACCTTAATTAAAAAATGGCAGTGGATTGAAAAAATTTATAATGAAATCTCTCAAGACATGCTACCTATTAACTCGACATTTTACAAAGTAATCTAAATATAATGTGAGTGCTACCTTATATGCACTCTCTCTATTCTCTTTGACTACTGCAGGGCTGTGCACAAATCTTTTGAGTGGCATGTGCTGAAAGTGGACAGAAACATTGAGCAATTTTATTACTTTGATTTTGTAAGCTGATTATTTCAGTTGTAATAAGTTATTTTCTCTTATTATTTTTGTTAGGCTAGTTAGGATATTGTTGTATTATTTGGTTAGAATTTCTTTTTTATTACCATGAAGGTTTCTCATCTAATGCTCAGCAAGCAGCATAGCATCGTATATACCACTGCTGGTTTGCTTCTAAAGCTAAGCAGAGTTGGGCCTGGTTAGTTGCTGGATGGGAGACCAATGCTGCTGGAAGTTGTGTTGGATGGCCAGTAGGGAAAACCCTTCCCTCTGGTCTTAAGATAATTTCAAATACCCCAGGGCAGTGATAGGTACATCTGCTATGTATACAAATATTTTTTTTGGATGAGTAGGAGTGTTAACCCGGGTGTCCTGTACAACTATCTGGCCTAATAACATCACAGCAACCTTGCCGTTGATGTAAATGAGAATCGTTTCTCTTACTAGTAAGCTATTATATTCTGCAGTTATCAAACTGGCTATTACATGCATAGTGAATAATTCAATTTGTTTTAAAGGCAAACACTGTCCAATGAAATATATAATAGTCATATTCTTGATATTTTGCTGTCTGCCAGTTGCAGTAGCTTCTTTGGCTTTGGCTAAAGTTAACTGGTGGTGGCTTGGGTCCCAGCTAAAGGGATGGTGTTGTTTAAACGCAGAAACGCCTCTCTCTCATTATCTCTGCTGTGTACAGGAAATTTTTTGAATATTGAACCTATGGCTAATGGGTTCAGAAATACAACGACAAAACATTGGTATGGCAGGGGCAAAAAGGGAAGTGTTCTGCCCAGTTTGAGTATTAAATCATAATACTGTGTAGTGGTAAACCATAATTATTACACTACATAGTGGAAATCAGAAAAGAAATCAGAAGAGTGCACTTCCGATTTTTTTTCGTGATTGGAAAAATGTCACTGCAGGTATCATACGGTGGTATTTACAAGTATATGGGAAATCCCTATTCTTGGAGTTAGGTATATACTGTATAAGGCATGGGGATTTAGAAGCAAGGGCAAAGTCCAAAGAGGGAAATATAGCAGAGCGGGAATAGTGTAGGACTTTTATTATACAAAAACAACAATAAACAAAAAACTACACGGCTAGTGCTGACATACAAAAGAAAAACTGGCACGAGGGCCCAGAACACTAAACTGAACTAAGAACAGAGAACTAAAGACTAAAACGGGAACTGATAAACAACAAGAACAGACCTTGGAGGAGAACACTGAATCAAGCAGTCAGGGAGAATAACAGAAAATAGGAACAGAAGCATAGAATTCATAAT
Source organism: Umbra pygmaea (assembly GCA_016801145.1). Classification (NCBI taxonomy): domain Eukaryota; kingdom Metazoa; phylum Chordata; class Actinopteri; order Esociformes; family Umbridae; genus Umbra; species Umbra pygmaea. Next base: position 68,231 of record JACXGM010000080.1, read on the forward strand.
GACCGAACACTGACAGGATTGAGTGGACTGATTAAATACAGACATAATGACTGAGTGACAACCAGTGTTGGGCAAAGTTACTTTTAGGATTACTTTTTAGTTACTTGATGAGTTCACAAGTTTTGGGAAGTCCCTAATTGAGACAGAATTATCAGGTAAATGGAGTTCATATCTTACTGGTAACCATGATTGATATATTCTTTACTCTTTCTATTTGTTTTATAGGTCACTTTTAAGATATGAGACACAGTAGGTATCTTTGGATGCAACTCAGCATTCTTTCTTTATCAAACACGACGAGTTAAGTTTTTACCAAAAAGTTCAGTTTTGGTTTCATCTGACCATATGACATACTCCCAATCCTCTTCTGGATCATCCAAATGCTCTCTAGCAAACCTCAGATGGGCCTGGACATGTACTGGCTTAGTCAGGGGGACACGTCTGGCACTGCAGGATTTGAGTCCCTGGCGGCGTAGTGTGTTACTGATGGTAGCCTTTGTTACTTTGGTCCCAGCTCTCTACAGGTCATTCACTAGGTCCCCCCGTGTGGTTCTGGGATTTTTGCTCACCATTTTTGTGATCATTTTTGACCCCACGGGGTGAGATCTTGAGTGGAGCCCCGGTTCGAGGGAGATTATTAGCTGTCTTGTATGTCTTCCATTTTCTTATAATTGCTCCCACAGATTTCTTCACACCAAGCTGCTTACCTATTGCAGAATCAGTCTTCCCAGCCTGGTGCAGGTCTACAATTTTGTTTCTGTTGTCCTTTAACAGCTCTTTGGTCTTGGCCATAGTGGAGTTTGGAGTGTGACTGTTTAAAGTTGTGTACAGGTGTCTTTTATACTGATAACAAGTTCGAACAGGTCCCATTAATACAGGTAATGAGTGGAGGACAGAGGAGTCTCTTAAAGAAGATCTGTGAGAGCCAGAATTCTTGCTTGTTTGTAGGTGACCAAATACTTATTTTCTACCATAATTTACCGATAAATTCATTACATATCATCAACGTGATATTTTGGATTTCTTTTCCTCATTTTGTCTCTCATAGTTGAAGTGTATCTAAGATGAAAATGACAGGCCTCTCTCATCTTTTTAAGTAGGAGAACTTGCACAATCGGTGGCTGACTAAATACATTTTTGCTCCACTGTAGACATCATCCTTTGGTGTAGCATCCATTTATGAAAAGATATATATAATAATTAGCCAATCAGCTTTGATTTGATCTTAAAATGTCATTCGAGAATCAGAATCAGAAAGAAATTTAATGCCAAAAAAGGCCTTGCCACTATTCTTTCTGGTATATTGTTGCATTTTTGTCCATAAATCTACTTTTAAGGTGCAGGATATGAGCAGAATGTGAATATGATGTATGTAGGATATATACAGTATATGAATAATGTAATTAATATAATATGCAGTAATGTACAGTATAATATTAACAGCAGTATATTGTGAAATGTTTCAAAGCTTTTAAGGTGCAGACCCCTAAACACCCTGAGATTGTTGTTCCGTTCATGTTTTCTGCATGACAGACATGGCCAAGTTGTAATTCCAAACTTCACTATGATGACGTTTTTTACGTCATTATAGTATTTTAAGAAAACTACAGTTAGATTCAGGGGAGGCGTTTGGTTGATTTCCTGAACCTTATTTGTTCTGCCACTGAATCGAGTTGATTTGAGAATAAAACTTCAATAGTGAGTTCAAGAATACTACGGATTGCATTCTTCCATTAAATTATAGTTTTAGGGATTTTTGTTTCTACCATGGCTAGTGCAAGTAATTAAATACCCAAAGAGCTGAATGATTTCAACTTTGATCAAATGTTATTGAATAGCCTACATGTTTGAGCCTGAATACTCCGATGAAGGAATACAGCAAAGACAGGAGCTGTATCGGTGAATCAAGTTGAGCGCAGGGTGAACTCGCACTGGTGGTGTTTGTGGAAACTGGTGAGAAATGGCAACAGAGACAGAAAGTGTTTGGCACAGGGCCCAGTATTTGCTTTCAACCATCTCTTGCCAAAAAGATGATTTCTATCATCCGATATTCAGATGGACCGATGTGTTTGAAAACCGTCAGATCCTAAAAACTAACTGGAAAAACCTGACCCAGAGGTTCTAGCACTAGCAGAGGTAAGAAGCTGGTTAGCATGATCAAGTGTGTATTGTTTGTGTATATACTTGGATGAATGCGACTTTAAATAAAAAAATATGGTTACAGAATATTGCTCTCTGTATGAATTGGAGCTAGATTGGGGATATACTGTAGCTGTCGATTGACTTCAAAGGATTTAGTGCCCAAGTGTATTGGTGAAGAAGGATATGGTGAATAGCTAACTAACTCTCAATGTATTTGTCAAAGATAGTCGATCGAGTGCTACCCAGCTAGCTGGCAAGGTAGTATATATCTTTTCTGTTTCTGCATATTGTGTGATAATTGCAACTTTATTTAGAAACTCTGTGACAGATTATTGCTCAATCTGTACCTACTGATACAAGACAGGTCATCTAGCTCCTTGACGATTTCACAAACGGTTTTGTAAATGTTACTAGGCAGAGTTAATAGCTAACTAGGCCAAGGGCTTAGGCTAAATTTAAAGTCACTTAAAGTGACTCACTAAGGGGCGGGAACTAATTTCACTTTGAATTCTCGACCTTGTGATAGGTCTAGTGCAAACTGAAACAGAAGTGCCCAAAATGTACTCTTGGTTGTTTTCGAATGCATTGGCAGGTACAGCATTGTATATTACATAAATTATCTTTGGTAATGTTTGTAAATACTATATTAAGAAAATGATTTACCATGGAATGTTCCTGTAACAGACATGCGTAACTACACAAGACAAGGATATCACTAGTTTACTAAGGCCAATGAAGACAAGTTGGTGTTTAATGCCTTCATCCATGGTAAATTCCAGAAATACTTAACATTTTTGATGTCTGGATGCCCTTGTCAGGATATCTAAAACCCTGAAAGAAGCAGTAAGAATGAAAAACATCTTCGGCTCACAAAATAACAAATGATACATCGCACCTAATTACCGGGTCACAGTGGTTCAGTACCTTCAACCTCAACAGCTTTCCCAGAAGCTAGGCCAAAGACTGATTTTTGTCTGGTCATGATCTGTGGCAGTTCATGGTAATGTCCATTCAGCCTGCAGTGCTTTGCCAACTCTAGAGGTGTCTGGGCGAATCCTGAGCATAATCCCTTGTGCAAGTATTTTAACCTGGAAAGCCTTGTTTTGCATGCACTGGATGTTCAAAGATCTCCTACATGCCATTCTTTCATAAGGACACAGTATTCTCCGTAACAAAAACTGTATCCTACTGCAGTGGATGGTTGGCTTCCAGGGCAACATATTGTTAGGGCAGATGGAGTTGCTCCTGATCGAGGACAGGTGTCCACAGGCTTGATCCATAGTGTCACAAAGGAACTCAATGAGTAGAGAAGCTTTGTTGGCCTAGCTCCCAACTCCTGAAGTTAACATGGACTTTGCGACAAAAGATAGCCCTTTAGACTTCTTAAAAATCATACCAGATGTTTGACTCTAATGACGACTGTGTCCACATTCTTAAATTGCAAGTGTTGCCCTTATTAAAACCCAACGTTCACTCTAACTATTGTGCACAAATTTGATCCTTGCGATTGACAATGGAGGGCTGTTTTGAATTTGGGGGAACCAACACGCAACTTGTGGTGTGGCAACAGTCGGTGCCTGTTCTTTATGGGCACATGCCAACAGAACTTTCAACAGTGGGGCCAATCACTGACTACCCCAATATTCTCCAATACCTCAGAGGGAAACTCCACTAGTCAAACACAGAGCAGTATGTCCATTCCTGTGACAGCTGCACTGCCCACAAATGACCAACCAGACACTCCAGGGGTTTGTGATATAGTTGAGCAATGGGGTTACAATTGTGGTAATGGGACATTTTACCAAATGAAGTCTCATGCAGTCCCCAACCAGGGCAGCTGAACCCATATTTATTTACTGGTGTAGATTTTCTGCTCATTTGAATGACCAGAGCTCAGTATTCAGGGCATAATTATATTTGTATGTTTGGCTATAGGCCTAATTCATCAGCGTTTCACTCCTAAATGCATGCGCCCAAGCTGCCCTTAAAAATGTTGCACCATATAGAGACACATAAGATTCCACAGTCAGAGGTGTGCCAGAAGAGCACAGAAGACAGTTCGAGCCTGAATATGGCTTGTCCAACTTTACTCGGACCTCCAGCACAAGCCAATGCAAATTGGCATAGCACTGCCTGGGATTTGGGAGAGATAAATCAGATCATTTACCTTGCCACTCTGTGTCCAGATCGGCACCTGTAAATTCAATTGTGGAAGTATCGTCGGTGAAAGTGATCTTCCCGTGCACGATCTGACTGAAGGATTTCTTGTTGGATAATCAGTGCGATTAGAATTGGCCGGCTTGTCTACATGTGGATGGATGAAAAAAATGCAGAAGACATCTGGAAACATTGAAATGCCGCTGGGAGGTCTGTTTCCACCCCTCGACACCTGCCTCTCACTAGGTGCCAGGCTGGGCTACAAAAGGGCAAAGCAGGAACCACAGAAGAGAGAATTGAACTCACAGACCCAAAGGCTTTGCTTGATGCTTTCCTCGAGAAACTGAATACAAAACAAAGACAAACCGAAATAGAAAACTTAAGAGATTGTAGATATTGTATGCTGAGTTTCTGTTTTTTTCAGGTTAGGTTGTTTTGCCTTTCTTCTCTAGTGAGAAGAAACCTCCCTTATGCTTACCAAGTTGACACCTCAGAATGTCATAGAGGCTTACCTCCATACTTTTGAGCTGGAGGCAGGACCGGAGGGCTGTAATCCTGCTGAATGGTTCCGTTCCTCACAGGAAAGGCACATCAAGGTTATTTCTCTTGCCTCTCCAGGAGGCACACGATTAACACACTGAAAGAGGTGATGAGTTCCACAAGTCGAGCCACCAACCGGCTACAGCCGGCCAACCTCTCAACATCAGAGAGAGGAAGGCAGTTGGAATGATGGTTCCAATGTTTCTCTGTGAGGTGATGGATGTTACAGGTACTGGCCACCATCACTCTTGCTGGCATGGGGAGTGGACGGTCACTGCAGGGTACAGACCAACGCACCCAGTTCTGAGAGCCCTGATAACCCACTGAGTACAGGGAAGTACCCAAACCTTTCTAATCTATTTTTACTTTTAATTTATTTTCCTTCAATTTATTATATACTCTCCTGAAATCCTTCCTCGCCTCCTCTTCTACCCCCAAAAAGAAATGGATACCAGGAATGCTGTCAGGAAGCATAATGTTTTCCGGATGACCTTTCAGCTAAAAACAGTCAGGAAAATAGTTCTGGTGTCGTCCAGAAAGAACAGTAGAGAACATTTTCCTCTAATGACTGATTTTTTGCAGAAAGGTAATCCAGCAGGTTTTTTAAGCTACCGGGCTCAGGTGTTCAAAATTATCCTTAAGATTCAGTTGCAATATTTTGACAGAAATTTAGGATACCATGCACTAGTCAACAAATGGATTGTTAAACACATCAGAGAAAAAGATAAAAGCAGTGTCATCACTCCTAGTCCTGGATCTCCCCCTGCTGGTGTGCCCAGGGTCCGACAGTCCGCTTAATTCTAATCAGGACAATTGGAACACCTGTCCAACATTAGTTAATCAACGGGCTATTTAAGGACTAATGAACTTGGGTTGAATTGTGGAGAAGTGGGTAGCGTCCTGCGGTTGTACTGTCAGGGGAGTGATCAAGGTTTTTGCTCTGGGTGGCAAGGCCTATGCAGGGGCGGTTCTACACGGGGGCCTACAGGGGCCAGTGCCCCTGTAAGAATGGCCCTGGCCCCCCTTGTGGCCCCCCCTGAGCTGACTGAATAATAAAAAGAAAATTAAATACATTTATTACGATTTTATGTGCTAGCGCCAAAATGTGCCCCTCTGATTAAACACTGGGCACACCTTGCCCCCCCCAGTAAAAATTGTTTAGAACCACCACTGGGCCTATGTGGTGCGTGCCATCCTGGATTCAAAATGAATGTGGGGTGGCCTCCACTACCTCATGGATTGGGAGCGGTACGGTCCAGAGGAGCAGTGCTGGGCCCTTGCATGTTAGACCCCAACCTCCTGCGCAAGTTTCATCCTGCGCGTTCCGGATCGCCAGGATCGGAGCGGTACAACAGGGATGGGGTACTGTCATCACCCAGTCCTGGCACTCCCCCTTTTGGTGCGCCCAGGATCTGACACTTGGCATCACCTGCCTACTGACATCACCATCCCACCTTTCATCCTGATCAGGACAATTGGAACACCTGTCCTACATTAGTTAATCAAGTGCCTATTTAAGGATTAATGAACTTGGGGGAATTGTGGGATATTGCCGCTTGCCATCGTATGTGTGATATCTTTTACATTCGCTTAGTGTCCAGCCTTGTTGATACATTGGACTATTTGGCCTTATATATTCCTCTGTGCATAAAGGCAGGCTATTGTCATGTGTATTGTAGCCTGAGAACAAAAGACATGTTAATTATCCTGTTATGTGTTCTACAGTATTTTTGTTGGGCATTGCTGTCGCCCTTGTTTATAGGTGGCCAACAGGCAACGTTCCTTATTTTAATTGAGCGTTTGTGTCAATAAAGAAAAGGAACCAAACCAAACCACCTGCATCTGACTCCTTTCTCCACTCCCATCGTTACATACAGTTATCTTTTACAATGAGACAATGTGTTTATTTTACTGTGGCACTGTCGCCACAGCAAGAAAAGAAGAAAAACACCACATTTTTTACATTAACATTTGCTTGTCACTTAGATATTCTGTCAGGTTGCATTCCAGATCTTAAGGTTATTGAGGTAATTTGTGCTATTGTTGTCTGCATCCGCATAAATAAAAGTGATGCAGCTCATATAAAAGTGTACATTGCTTTTCGGACTTAGACTAGGGTTTTCACCTGATAGCTCAACTGCGCTATCTACAGCTGTGGCTAATAAGTTATCTTGTGTAGAGGACAATAACAGATGGGAAAAAATTTAAAATGGTGCAAAGGAAGAAGTATTTATTATGATATGTGAGCAACTTACACGCACTAGCAAATGAGTTGTGCCGAGGTGCTTATGGCATCAGTTGCTTCCCACTGGGGCAGCATAAGCAAGGCAGATGTACTACAGTTGTGGTCAAATGTTTTGAGGATGGCACAAGTATTGGTCTCCACAAAGTTTGCTGCTTCAGTGTTCTTAGATCTTTATGTCAGTAGTTACTATGTTACACTGAAGTGTAATTACAAGTATTCCATTCTGAAGCAGCAAACTTTGTGGAGACCAATATACTTTGGGCCCTATCTTGCACCCGGCACAACACAGTGTAAACCTGAACGCAAGTGTCTTTGCTAGTTTAAGACCGACGCAGTTGTCAATTTCCCATCCAGCACCCTTGTCGTTTAAATAGCAAATACACCTGCGCCCATCTTTGGGCGTGCTGGTCTTACAGGGAGGTGTATTCAGGATAATTCTAGATGTATTGCTATCTTGAGGCATCGGAAAGTGATTGAGCCCTTGACAAACAAAAACCTGGTCTAAAGTCAATGGCGCAGCACGTCATTGTTATTTTAACAGCAAATTGATCAATTGTACCTAGGCTCATGCACAGCGCGTGCACACTATGCTTGTTACACAAACACAGGAAAGCGTAGCAGCACACAAACATGCAAAAGATAAAAAATAAAAAGACTACTGTGCAAATCCGGCATCAAAATAGCAATGCGCCAGGGTTCAAACGTGCCTGGCTCATTAAGGGACTGGGAGATGACATCCTGATTGATTCTTTGCATGTTACGCCCAAAACACACCCATGAATAAATGAAGACGACCCTTGAGTGCCCTAATGAGTACAACCCTTTTAGACCATGCGCCCGGCGCATGGACCCTTTTTTCCGCCGTCAAACTAGCAAAAGTAGATTTTACACGCCCATGTATTGCGCCAAAAATAGGGCCCTTTGTGTCATTCTCAAAACTTTTGACCACAACTGTATGTTCTAGATAACTAACATGGCCAAGGTTTTCTTAATTCAATGTCTACTTAATAATAATACATGTCCTCCAAGATGCTTTACAAAACTAGCATTTCAAATAAATTATTTATATATATATGAACCTATTTCAAATAGGATAGCATATAGGATTAGGAAATAGGATCCTATCTGATTAATCCCCATGTTAAGAAGCTATTATACAAAAATCTATTTGGTCTTTCATATATAGGCTTTCAATAGGAACCACTCCATTAAGACCTCCTTAACCTTTGAAATGATTAATATAATTCCAAATGATGAATATAAAATCCAAAATAACTGTGTAGGGCAACTATGGAGCTAAATCTTCATGTTGTGACAAAATTAAAAACAACATCAAAAGTATATTATTCCAAACACAAGTTTTTATACAAAAAAGTAGTTAAAATTAGTTTTAGCATTGATTGTTCTACACAATTTTGAGAGTAAACAGGTTTCATATGACAGCACCTCCCTAGGAAATCATAACAGCACATCTAAAGGTTTGCATTCTAATGCACGTTTGTAGTTATTAATTATGACCCTTTATTATTTTAAATGTAATAACACCCCCTCACTAAAAACCTCCCACAGCAACACAACATTCCAGGGGAAACATTGGTTGACATGCTATGCTGAGATGGAATCAGGGGCCAATGGCTTCGTGATGAGGACAGGGTGTGGACAAGTGCTAGGTGATGGATTGTGAGACTGAGAAGGGAACCGACTGGAGCAATCATCCACCGACCCAGCACCATCACATTGGGAATGCCAGATGTTCTGATATGGAATGCTGAAACTGTGTGCAGGAATGGTGGCTCCTAAGACCATTTAGCTGCAGACTGCAGAGTCCTCAAGTGCATGAACTGTGGGGGAGAGCGCTGCACAAAGGACTGCACACAGGAAGTTCAATCTCTGCTGTTACGAGGGGCCTTTCTTTAGAGGTTGCCTGACAGCTTATCCCAACAAAGCTCTTTCTCAAAGAGAGGCACTTCCAGACCCAACGCGTAGACCAGAAACCGCACCAGGGCCAACATCGGAACCAGCACTGGAACCAGTATCAGGAGCAACACCAAGACAAACACAAGCACCAGAATCGACAATGGGATCTGGGCCGAAACCAGCAGCAAGGTCAATATCAGGACCATAAAATACATCAACACCACCGACAGAGTCGGCCCCATCAGAACAGACCACCCCTATAGAATAAGCACCCAAACCAGCCTCCTGGACAGACCTGACAACACCCCCATCCCCTCAGAAGGACCCTGACAAAACTGACCTAAACCAACATCAATAAACTTAATCTCCAGCCTCGTGCCCCGTCTTCTCCCAGCTGTCTTGCCCGGAGCACCCAGACCCACAACTGCCCATCACACAAGGAAAAGAAAACCAGCACCAGGCACAAAGAACCTTAATAACAATCAAAATTAGAACATAAATAGTGACCGAAGAGTCCACCATCGTCTCGATTTCAAGAGCAGAGTACCAGAATCAGCCACAGCAACCTGAACACCCTCAAGAACAGAGTATACCCCGATCCCACCCAGCCAATTCACATTCCACCACATATTCCAGTAATCAATCCACCCATATACACATGCAAATCAGTCAAAGGAAAACCCCAGACACAGAGTTAGGTAAGGCAACAGTTCATGGGTTTGTTTTCAACAGCCACATTGACTTGTTTGTCTTTGACACAGTTTCATTTAGTATTTTTTTCCATGCTTACGTTAACACCCATGTTATGTTTTGTTCTTTTCCCTGCGCTTTGTTTTGTTTTACGTCATAAACATCACTTCTGTAAATATTGCAAAAACACATGACTAAAACAAATGAATGCAAAAAACAAATAAAATAACCAAATCAGTTGCCTGAGGGCTGTTGTAGCTTGTCAGCCAGGTGCAGATACCCAACAACCCTATGACTGCCCAGGGCACCCCCCCGGTCTCCAAGCTGATGCAGGACCTCTAACAAAGCCTCCATGTTCAACACCTGCACATCTCCGTCCAACACCCACAGAAGGATGGCCTTGTGGAATGTTTTAATCTGTCCTTGAAGAAGATGTTCTGCAGGGTTATAGAGGAGGATGGCCATAACTGGGACCTAATGATCCCCGATAAGCTATTCAACGACATATTTGCATTTCACATTTTAGTAATTTAGTGGACACTCTTATCCAGAGTGACATATACCAACTGGCAGGCACAATATACATTTTTGAATGACCTGGGCCAGTGAACTATCAGGTATAGAAGCCAAGGCACTGCCAAGAGGAGCAGGTATACCATGTCAACCTATTAAACCCCCCGTGCACCAGTCCACAAAGGGCTAACTGGACAGTCGAATGGGCTGTGGGGATGGAGAGTGCCTTTTAACGGCTAGAAAGGGCACTGACGTGGTCCTGTGGCGTAGTTGCTACCTTGTAGGACAAACTAAGCCAAGATAGTCAGTGGTTCGAACCTGACTATAGCTTCTCCGAATTTGCCATGGATTCCAGCACAAGGTTCTCTTCTTTTGAGCCACAGCCGTCTTAAAGCTTTCTCTGCCACAGTGGTGGTACTGTGGATGGCTCTCCTTTTTCTCTCTCCCTCGATGCCCAAATATCTTAAGGCTCTGGCTAAGGAATGTGCTGTGAATCCCCTGCATCCAACCTCCACTGGGAGACACTGTGCTCTCCATCCAGCCTGCTGACAGTCACTGACCAGTCCGGCAAACTCCGACATACTTCCTTTCAAATGCCTCTTCTAAGCAATCTCCATGGGACTGGCAAGGGACATGACAAAGGCAATGGGCTGATGGTCCTTATCATCTAAATATTCCTCTTCATCACTTTCTTGAGGCAAAATCATCAATGATGTCATCATAGGGCCTATGTTTTCCCATGTCATGACTTATGTCCTTGATGGCCAGACCACTTTAACATTCCTGTGACATGGAAGACCTCAGGTAGCTTTTCATAAACATTGGTTTTGAAAAGCTCCTCTCTGGTGATGCTACTCTTACTGGCAGGGTGACTGTTCTATTAGGGTCTAAGCTGATTGTATATGAGGCTGACTGTACTGTAATGGGTCTGTGTCAGTATTTGCTGAGCCTGGTTGTGGATCAATTGAGTCTGTGCTTGTACTGGCTGATGATCCAGCATCTCCTCTACTGACAAACTTAAGCATAGAATCTGTAAATGATAGATATCAATACTATTATTAATATTATCAGCTGCATCAGGCCCATTCAACCTGGCTCCCCCAGACTTCCTTTTAAACATTTTCAAATATAAAATACTATATATACTATGGTTTAGCTGAATACTTCATGGTTATTATTTACTGAGAGATGTGCATCCATATTGCACTAGTATGCCCAGTAATCAACATTTTAAATTAAATTTATAAATCAATAGTCAATGTCAATCCATTGCTTTCCATCTTCCATTAGTCCAGAGTTGTAACTGGACTTTGACTGAGAGACTAGATAATCATTGTGTTGTTTTATAATGATGTGCACCTATGAGGAGTGCCATCATGCATATACACTCACCTAAAGGATTATTAGGAACACCCGGTAAATTTCTCATTAATGCAATTATCTACTCAACCAATCACATGGCAGTTGCTTCAATGCATTTAGGGGTGTGGTCCTGGTCAAGACAATCTCCTGAACTCCAAACTGAATGTCAGAATGGGAAAGAAAGGTGATTTAAGCAATTTTGAGTGTGGCATGGTTGTTGGTGCCAGACGGGCCAGTCTGAGTATTTCACAATCTGCTCAGTTACTGGGATTTTCACGCACAACCATTTTTAGGGTTTACAAAGAATGGTGTGAAAAGGGAAAAACATCCAGTATGCGGCAGTCCTGTGGGCGAAAATTCCTTGTTGATGCTAGAGGTCAGAGGAGAATGGGCCGACTGCTTCAAGCTGATAGAAGGGCAACTTTGACTGAAATAACCACTCGTTACAACCGAGGTATGCAGCAAAGCATTTGTGAAGCAACAACACGCACAACATTGAGGCGGATGGGCTACAACAGCAGAAGACCCCACCGGGTACCACTCATCTCCACTACAAATAGGAAGAGGCTAAAATTTGCAAGAGCTCACCAAAAATGGACAGTTGAAGACTGGAAAAATGTTGCCTAGTCTGATGAGTCTCGATTTCTGTTGAGACATTCAGATGGTAGAGTCAGAATTTGGCGTAAACAGAAAGAGAACATGGATCAATCATGCCTTGTTACCACTGTGCAGGCCCCTTAGTGCCAATTGGGCATTGTTTAAATGCCACGGCCTACCTGAGCATTGTTTCTGACCATGTCCATCCCTTTATGGCCACCATGCACGCATCCTCTGATGGCTACTTCCAGCAGGATAATGCACCATGTCACAAAGCTCAAATCATTTCAAATTGGTTTCTTAAACATGACAATGAGTTCACTGTACTAAAATGGCCCCCACAGTCACCAGATCTCAACCCAATAGAGCATCTTTGGGATGTGGTGGAACGGAAGCTTTGTGCCCTGGATGTGCATCCCACAAATCTCCATCAACTGCAAGATGCTATCCTATCAATATGGGCCAACATTTCTAAAGAATGCTTTCAGCACCTTGTTGAATCCATGCCATGTAGAATTAAGGCAGTTCTGAAGGCGAAAGGGGGTCAAACACAGTATTAGTATGGTGTTCCTAATAATCCTTTAGGTGAGTGTATATTGTCAGGACTGGTCCCCACAGAGGTTGCTGCTGGAAAACATTTATCAAATGTAATAAATACTTGTATTTCACTCTCACTTTTATCAGACACTAAGTCACAGAACACAGCTCTGGCTGGAAATCTAGCAGGGTACACAGACAGACCAAGAGATGGGATGCCCAGCTATAGCTGCTAATGCTAGCATGACAGATGGACTACCAGAGAGTAAACTAGCACATCAATGTATCGTTATTGTTATTTCTTGACATCAAACTTTTACCTGATTGCTGCTACCACAGTTCACTCTCTTTATCCCTCTCTCTTTTCATGACTAGAAGGGTAGTTCCGCATTATAGTCGCACTATAAACATTTGCGCAGTTCAAGAAAGATTTGTTGTGGTGCCTTAAATTAACTCAGTGGGCCCTATTTAAACGATCTTAGTGCATGGTGTGAAGCGCAATGCGCAAGTGCTCTTGAATCCACTTTTGTGTCCAAATCCACTTTTGCTAGTTTGACAGTGGAAAAAAGGGTCCATGCGCTGGGCGCATGGTTCGAAAGGGTTGTACTATGTGTCTTTATTAATTCATAAGTGTGTTTTGGGCGTAACATGCAATAAACCAATCAGAGTGTAATCTCCATTCCCTTTAAGAGCCAGACACGTTTGTGCCTTGGGGCATTGTTATTATGAAGGTAGATTTGCACTGTAATATTTTTTGTTTCAATCTTTTGCATGTTTGTGTGGTGTTGCGCATTCCTGTGTGTGTGTAACCAGCAGATGCGCTGGTGCATCTGACTAATTTGCTGTTGAAATAACTATGACATGCTGCGCTATTGACTTTAGACCAGGTTTTTGTTGGTCAATTTCCGATGCCTCAAGATAGCACTACACCAAGAATGATCCTGAACACACCGGCCTGTAAGACCAGAATGGCCATGGGCGCAAAGATTGGTGCAGATACATTTGCTATTTAAACGACGTGGGCATTGGATGGAACATTGACAACTGCGTCGTTCTTAAACTAGCAAAGACCCTTGTGTTCGGGCTTTGCGCTGCGTTGCACCGGGTGCAATATAGGGCCCAATTACTGAATCGACAGTCACGACTCAGATGATGGAACTGACTCAAATGATTTGTTATTTTTACTGAACGACTAGAAATGTCATAGTAGAGTGAAATTTCCCATCACTAATTGACACGACATAAGGAGAAGGAGGGGCCCTATGCAACTTGCGTCATGAGCGTCGGCCAGTTCTGTTAGCAATCAATTAACAATTCAAAACAAATTCCTTGCCACAACAGTTCACATATTAGCTGGGCTATTACGAATTACGATCTTAGGGAATTAATTTAAAACATGAATTACGTTATATGCAAACTTTTTTTAATTTTCATGTTTCAACTGCACACTTTACTATTAGACTATATCAGTCCTTCTATTACCTTGCACCGTCACGTTTCATTATGGTGGATTCTTGCAAGGATTCATGACATTTTGGAACATTACAGATATTTCATACATTCCATAGCTATACAAGTTATATTCAAACATTCACGGTTAAAGATGCTATATGTAATACGTGTACTGTAATAAATCCAAAAATGACGCCAATGCCGCATCAAATATTAAGGAAACATGTTAAGCTGAAATACTATATTTTCTGAAAACAATGCTATTGTCAGTATTTTTTCTTTTGGAAAAGTACGTTCCGTGACGGAATTTATGTTTTGGCCTGTGTATTGTTATCAACTGCACATTTTGACAGCACGAACGGATTGCTAGGCATACCTGTAAAAACGCAAACCCAGTGCGCTACAGCCATGGAAGCAGCAAACAAACGAACGAGATCATAGAGATTCTACACAACCTAAAAAAACTCTGCATGTTTCTAAACGGTTCCATGACCATAGACGTAGTAAAACACGGTTCGCTCGTCATGATTGCGCTGATCTTGTTCGTCACGTTAGTTTCGATTCTGGGGAGGAGGGGGCGGAGGGATACAACTCAGGTATTTTGAATTTGAACTGCAGTACCCATTTTTTAACGCTGGCTGTCCGTTTACATATAGCACCTTTAAGGTTAGGGTTAAGGTTAGGCATGATGTTACTAATGGTTGAGGTTAGGCATGACATGACTGAGGTTAAGTTTAAGATTATGGTTAGGGTTAACATTACAAAAAATATGAAAATCTCCTGTCTGGAGAAACAAGTGCATCGTGCTGGAATGAAGAAAAGAAAATGACCACACTGTTTCCATCTGGATTTGAATTCACAAACACCAGGATGAGAGTTGATTACTTATCTGCCCACCCATGGCCCCCTTCCTAGCAAACATTTACAGTATTTAACACTGACTACAGTCATGATCACTGACAGTGCTTCATATGTTCATATTTGATGTAAATGTCCTTCTCCTAAGTTTAGTTTAATGTAATTAGGTTAATCAATTTAGTTCCTGCGAAACGTAATTCATGAGATTTGGGGCTGAGTTGTCAATGGTGGAAGCCGTGCCTCATTTTAATAAATTTTATTTGAAAATGATTGTGTTGAGTCTCTACTTCCCTCTGCCTGCTTAACACAGATCCAAATAAACTTTCCCCTCTCTATTTACCTCCACCTCACCTCCTTGTGGCATTAACACTAAGCTAACAAATTACTGCAAAAAAGTAAAAAGGTATTTTACATGGTGTTATACAGTATAGTCCTGTACTTATGAAATAACTATTTAACCTTATTCTTGTGTATTCTTACTGTTGATGTCAGTTCATCTACAGACATCGTGCTGGCCCATGACTGACAACGTCTTCAATAATATCATCTGAAAGATTAGCTTTAGTGTTGAACCAAAAATGTATAATGGAGATCAACTGGACCCCAGTTTCATTGAAAGAGTCTTAGCAATCGAGAAAACTGTACCTGCCCCACCTGTAACCAACTAAAAACCACTTTTATTTACTTTCACAAGGCAATGATTGTGTGGCAGCTATTGAGAATCGCCTTGACGATTCCACATTTTTTAAGCTGCCGCTCGACTACGAAGGCGGCTCTCGTTTGCCTCTTACGCGAGGGATTGTCATTTCAGTTGTCTTCTGTTAATGAAGCCTATGTATTGTTACTGCCAGCATTGCAGTTTTAATGCTTAAATTCATTTTAAAATATAGAGCATAATAACGTTCACATACATTTTAACAGATATTATTGCTGGTTCAGAGAATGGAAGTCATCCCTATTCTATTCAACTGATCAATCAGTCGAAGAAGCACTTAAAAATGTTTCATAATAATAGAAAGGTGACCAGTCTCCACCACCAATGTTAACAGTGAATGTGGGACAGCAGGGCTAACAGTGTATGCATGCATGTCTACGCTGAGTATGGGTGTGTGAGTGGGAGAGAGACTATGTCAACTGACAGAATGTGTGACTGGGTATGTGGCAGGTTAATGTATGTACTGTAAGTGATCTGGGGTTTGTGTTTTGAGTGTGAGTGGCTTTGTGAGTGTGTGTGTGTGTGCGCATTTGCAAAAGAGCTCTAAGTTCCAGATTAAAGAGCAAGGCACATTGATAGTTTCTTTAGGAGTCTGATGGCCTGGGGGTAAAAGCTTTTTTCAGTCTCTGCCTTGATTTTGATGCTATGGAACTGTTTCTGTTTGCTTCATTGCTGCAGTGCAACTCAGGTGGTCAGGTGCCATAAAGACCTTAGTGGTGTTTCTGTCTGGAGTAAACATCCTAGAGGGTGAGTCAGTGTACTACTGTTGGTGCGTTGGCCTGAATTCACACATTTTATATTTACATTTTAGTTATTTTACTGGTGGTAGGCAAATTGTAGTGAATCCAGTTATCCTGGCAATCTGCCATTGATATGGGCCATGACGGGTCTCTCAAAGCACTTCACTAGGAGAGGAGTTAGTGCAATGGAGCGATTGTTATTTGGACACGTTACCTTGGTTTTTTGAGAGGGGCTCTGGGAGGAGCGCGCTCTTAGGATGCGAACAGGCATGCAATCTGAGCCTGCAGGCAAGCCCGGCTTCTGGCACAGGCAAACAAGCCGGTTGCCTAGGCTGCCAGCAACTCAAAGGGGCGCCAATTTGCATGCAACCAAAAATGTATATCACTGTGTGAATGCTGTGCGGAATGTTGCCGGCATCCAAAAATAAATAAGTGCCCCCCACTCTCCCAAGTGGCTACTCTAGAGCACCTGTCTGTAGTGGGGGATGGACCCTGTGTCAACTAATGGCTTGCCTGCAACCTGAAATTATGATTTTAATCGCTTTCACCCTTCCTCATGAGCTGCGTTCATCTCTGTAAGGCCTGAGATAACTTACTTATCTTTCTGCATTAAATGTGTCCTCACAGAAGTTACCCATGCCATGTCAGGAGTACTTTGGGAAACATTTGTTAGTAAACACCATTCCTCGCTGCATCCACAGATGCAAGTTAAGGCTTTACTATGCAAAGCAGAAGCCATGAATCAACAATGTCCAGAAGCGCCGCCAACTTCTCTGGGGTCGGTTTCATCTGAGATGGACAGTAGCACATGAATCGTGTTTTGTGGTCCAACGAGTCAACATTTACAAATAGTTTTTAAACAAAACAGGCATCGTGTTTTCTGGGCCAAAAAGATAATGACCATCAATCAATCGGCGTCAGGTACGAAAACCAGCATCTGTCATGGAGTGTGTCAGTGCCCATGGCATGGATAACTTGCACATCTGTGAGGGAAATATTAACCCTCCAAGGTCTTGGGGGGCTTTAGTCCGCCTGGCACACAGTTGACTTTTTGGCCTCTAGAAAGGTCATACTTTGACCTATAGTGAAGTGCCTTATGGTTCTGGATTCAGAAGACCCATGGCTACAACATGGATGAATGAAATCCAACATCCTGGGTCATTGAATTTTATGTTGTATTAAATATTTATCCCAAAAAACTAAAGAACGTATGTATTTTTTGTTGTTTTTTTACATGTAAAAGCATGTTATCTATAATGAATAAGGCTTTTTATTGCTTATTGTCAAGCCCCCAGGGGTCCTGGACCAGAGTGCAATGTTTGAAGGCCATACAATAATGAAACATCAAAATGCTGCACTTATTTCTAAATAGATTTCTATACGTTTTTAAAACCCAGCTAAATTTCAACTCCAAAAATGATTGTTTTATGCAGGATGATGTCCTACATCATTGTAAATCTGTTATTTTGTCATTTTCACTTCCTACTTCCTGTCTGTGATATTTCTAGTCAAATAGAAAGACCATCGTCAGCTTTGAGGCGCGATATCTCCGGCTCTGATGAACCCACCAAGATGAGCCACCATTCGTTATTTGCATAAAATTCTCCTCTTTCCAATGGTACCTTTAGTTGCTTTGTGTATGGTTCGTGAGATAATCACATTTGATGCTCTAGAGCATCAATAGACCAAGGAGGGTTATTGCAGAATGGTATGTACACATTTTGGAGCAACATAAGATGCCATCCAGACCAGTGAGACCACGTTCTGCCCGGATTACATGTAAAAGTTACATAAACAGAGGGTGCTAGTATGACCTGCCTTCAGTCCTGACCTGCCTCCAATTGACACGTTATGAAGCACAGAATAAGGCAACAAAGGCCCCATACAGTTGCGCAGCTGAGGACATGCATAATGGATTAATGGGGGAAAATTCCACTTGCTAAACTGAACCAACTGGTGTCTTCAGTGCCCAAATGCTTAATAAGTGTTATTAAAAGAAAAGGTGATGTTACACAGTGGTAAACAATCAACTGTCCCAACTCTTTTTTGGAGTGTGTTGCAGTCATCAGATTTGCAATGAGTTTTAATAATTAAAATGTTTTCCCTTACTAATACTGCCTTGTTGGCAGCTCTGCAACTCCTTGTACACATCCAACCACATGTCGCCCGAGCTGCCGATTCTTTTCGTACTGTTCACCCAACACGGAAGTTTTTAGTCTGATCATGCACGGAATGATTACATACATCAACTAAACTTCCACTATTGAATTCACAGGCGCCCGATCTAAACACAAGGGGCCCTATTTTAACGATCTGAAACACAAGTATCAAATGCGAAACGCAAGTGAATTGTGGGCGGATCTTGGGCACTTTTGCTATTATAGCGGTGGGATAAATTACTCTTGCGCCCGGCGCAAATCTAAAATGGGTAGGTCTGAAGTAGCTACATTAGTCGTAGGTGTGGTTTGATCGTAACGTGCAATAAACCAATCAGAGCGTAATCTCACTTTCCCTTTGAGAGCAGGCGCACTTGTTCCATGGCGGATTGCTATTATTACAGCGGATTGCTGTTGGTTTTTCTTTTTTACAAAATGGAAATAAAGAAATATCACAAAGACATATTTTCCAATGTTTTAGGCTTAATCTCACTGAATCACAAGGTTATGAATGCATGGTGATATTTTTACAATATAGTCTAACACTAGACCAGGATTACTTTGCTTACCTCATTAGACGATGCAGCTCTTCTGTCAAAATAAGTTCTCCTGCTGTTCTGCTTCTAGGGCATTTGGGTTAGGTGGCAACGGCACATGCATTTCAACATCACGTCTCCCTAAGTCCTGTACTTTTTCATCATTTATGTCATCAACACATCCATGGTTCATAGAAATGTTGTGTAAAACACAACAAGTCACAAAGAATGCAGCAACTTTTTGAGGACAGTACTGTAAAGTGCCTCCTGTCCTATCCAAACACCTGGAGTGCATTTTCAGTATGCCGAATGTTCGTTCAATTACACTGCGTGTTTGTGTGGGTTTTCGATTAAACAGCATTTCACACACTGTTGCTGGCATCATAAATGTTGTCATCAGCCATGTTTTTAAAGGATAGCCGTTGTCCCCTTCACAGCCACCCATCCGGCATAAATGAGTCGTGGCTTGAGCCAGGGTAATTCGCAAAGACATGGGTGATTTTACTATTAGCATTGCAAATTACTTCGATTGAATGGGTTTCCTTGCGGTTGATGTATATCAGTGCAAATAATTCAGCCTGAACCATTTGGGTAAATGTGTTCACTAGATGTATGCCTATTTTTTCACATCTTCGGACGCAGCAATGATTTCCCTCGTTTGGTAATATTTTTCCTTGTAATTATGTATGGTTTGCAAAAATGGGAACTGCTCTGTCTGTGTAGATGAGAGAAGCAAAGTGTATGCGCATTGTGCACAGGCTACATTATGGCCAAGCATGCGCCCTAAAATAGCATCTGAATAACGCACCACTGATTTTAGACTAGGTTTTTCCTGGTCTGTGGCGTAATTGTCTTCTGAAACTGCAAAATAGCACCAGGGAACGTTTGTGCCTCTTTTCGTTGAACCGCCCCCCGAAAGCGCAAATTCATTCCCTAATTTACTGACACACGTCTGTGGAGGGAAAAGTTCACTGTGTTTCGAGTGCAAAATAGGAATGATACATGTGTCGGTGTAAAAAGTAAATTGCGCTGAATGCAAGATAGGGCCCAAAGAGTCACTGGAGAGCAACATGGCAGGATGGACTTATTTGACTTATCTAACCCAAATCCTATGCCAATTTCGCATGTCCTCAAGCAAGAGGCCCAAGGTAAGTCAGAAAACCCATGGTTGGGCTTGAACCCACAACCATCACCACGTAGACTGTAATAGATCAACTATGCCACACGGACCCCGTTTTTTTGCATTTTCCATACTGTCACAAAATTGTTGGGAATTGGGGTTATACATTTAATGTGATAAATCTCAATAGCGAGGGAAAAAGTGTACCTATTCTGACATATCTGCTGAAGACAAGGAAAGAGCTGGCTCGCGGGCATCCTTCTCATGCATGAGAACTACAGGGGAGTCCCTTAACTCATTCCAGGTTAGAGGCAGTTTGACTGATTAGGAAAGATTACATGGTATGATGCTACCTCATCTAGCAACTAGGAACAGTTCTTGACTACGGTGCATCCATATTTATCTGAATACAAATATGTATATGGAAGAGGAATGTCTACTGATAGCTGCACCCACTATTTCTGAGACAACAGTATAAATACAACACAAAAAAATGTAAAGTAAATAAATGAGAAAAAAGTACCAATTTCTTTGCAATTAAATTAGCTGTTGAATGTACAGTATCTTTTTAGCAGTTATCACTCTGAACATTTTCTTAGTGTGCTGTAGCAGGTATTAATTTAATATTTGTGAATTTTTTTGTTGGAATTTCTTTCAAAATATACACAGTAATTATAATGATCAAACATTATATATAATGATATTAGCCTCTTTTGTATGTATTGGGTTTATTTTTATACAGTACATTAATTATTTAACATAATGAGGAAGAATTGAAACAAGGTGGCAGCCACCAAAACCATATCTCGCAATCAATACTCATAAACTGTTTGGCTCATTAACAATTCATTACTGTTGTGTTTTATTACATAATTCCTGTGTGTCAAGAGAAGTATACTCAACAGATCCAAAAAATAAATATAATAATTAACACTCACCAAGATAATGTTTTGTTTCTTGTTTTTTCAATAATGTAAGATAAAAAATGGTTTCTTCTAGATGCAATAAAAAACAACATTGTATTCCATTAGGTGCATATCAGCAATTATCAGAGTATGAATGACAGGTAATTTCAAATGTAATGCACAAAAAACAACTGGATAAAACGATTTTTGATAAATGAAAGGTATTGTAGTATGCAAAGCCAGGAATTAATTAAGACTCAAATGAAAGCAATATATCTAGTGAGATGTATGTGACAAGTCTGTGTTGCATTCATTAAACACAAAGAATCTATGGTGTTCAGTTGCAGGTTGTTTATCGATTAATACACTACAAACATTCCATTCATTGGAAGTGTTCATTATAGTTGGCAATTGGGGGATGATCATTACTTTCTGAAACAGCCACACTACAGGAAAAGCTGCTGTATGACGATATGGAATGCACTGTATATATTTAGCACGTGTTCTCATCAATCGTTGTGTGATCTTCCCGTAGGCCTGCTTCTGCATCCCCAGAGAATGATTTACTTTTAAACACATTTCCCTTCACATTTCCCATGTAACCCAGAATCCATATACAGTATCATAATGTTGTCAAGCAATCTCACAATATTCAAATTAAAACCACAGTTACGGACTCTATTTAACTGACTCACATACTGACATTCATTTAAAAACGAACCGTTTAGTCAAACCATTTTGGGCTTAATTCAGTTAGATCAGTGTTTATGCTGTAACTCATTTTCCAAGAAACTAACTTACAGACTGTTGTTGGGAACATTATAAAAGCCTGCAACTATCATTGTTCAAATGTATATACACATACATTAAACTGTTCATATACTGTACACTGTACAAAATATCCGTGAAAAAACAATAAAAGGTACTGGTAATTTGCTGCCAGTACTTTTTCTATTATTTTATGCACATTTCCTTCAAGACAATAACAGAAAATACTTTATAAACACAGTAAATGACCGTTACAAACTAATATCCGCTCTGCATGTTAACAGACATCTATTGTGCAAATTACCAGTACCTTTTACTGTTTTTTCACAGATATTTTTACAGTGTATATAATCTCTTTCTGATTCTGAGTCTGAAATATCATCTGTTTACATTTCATATAGCATTTTTGAATACCAGCTTTAGATATGTTATCTTCATGCCTGATCACATCATCTTAACTTAACCAAACATTACTTCATTGTCCCCATCTGGGTATTTTGTGGGGAAAAGTGGTCACAAGCGAGCTCCCAACAGCACCACACAGGCTATCCCAGCTTGGGCTAGCCCACATCAATCCTACATCAGCCCAAAATGGGCATGCCCACACCAACCCTACAGACCAACATTGGCTAGCCTAAAATGGCCACAGTATAGACAATAGCCCACACCAGCCCAAGATGTCTGAGATTACATGACTAGAATATTGATAAATCACATGGATAGTTTGGAGAACTACTTTTTTCTCAGATCACATTCTGCCATTGTTTTGTTTTAGACACACAGATTCATGTTTCTCTCTTTACATGATTACTGAACCCTCAGACAATTTCATTAAACTGATGATGTAGCCTGTATCTGCCTCCATCTTTACTCAGCTTTTGTAAAAACATGCCAGTGATTTGAAGCTACTGTTCGGTAGTCTGTCTGCTGGAACATAGATCTATACATTCTTCAGAAATAACTATCGCCATTTTTGTGACAATGATATCACATGTTTACATATAATTAAACCAGTGTAGGCTTACTTAAGAGTGACAGGATACTCCTCACTACCTTACTACCAGGTGCGGTTTCTTTAAGACTGCAAGGGAAGCTCAACTTCTTCTAAAATGTAAAAAAATGAATGGTCAAATACGTACTATCAACTATTGTGTTAATATTTTATTGACAAAAAATGCATTAGAACACGTTCATCTCGAAGACGAGTTCGTTCAGAATCAGCTACATATAACAGGTCGACAGACTCTATTTTCTTCTCAAACATTCCCGTAACATCACAGTGCATTTCCCTGTTGGACTTCAATGGGGCTGTTTGAAACTAGATGGTCATTAGATGAATGCTGCAATTACTGTATGTCCTTCCCACGGTTGCTCAGCATTTCTGGGGGTGAATGGAGGAGTTGGCTGGCCTGGACTTCGGGCTTCTGCGTGATGATTGGAGGGTCTGTCTAAAAGATTGCATCTCCTTTGGATTGACAGCAATTTTGTACTATTAAAATTCGCTGAAGCTATTCGAGCTCAGTCCCATCGCAGATTTTGCAAGTGTAGTCGAAGGACAAACTGCTGCAACCTATTTATTGGTATTGGCTTGGCGAAATTGCTAGCCAATTTTCATCATACATTTCATACAATTATATACCACATTCCTTGTTTCAGTTTAACCTAATTTCCACATCTCTTCCTTCGAGTTTAATATAGTTTTTTAGATAATTCATAAATTAGGCTAGGCTAGTGTCGTAGGGGTGAACTAGCCAGTTAGCAAACTAAACACGATGGCAAACAATGCTATTATTGTCGACCTGATTTTGTCAAAGCCATTTGAATGTCTTCGTTACGAGGAGAAACTTAGAATTAAACAGAAGCCGCCACTGCTTACTACACTACAGTACTTCTTCTCTAGGCAATATGTAAAAAACAGGAAATTCTTACACGTGTCATTTCTGGAGTCATGGAAATTTAAAGCCTTGTAAATTTACAAATATAAAGCCAGTCCATTTACCTTAACTTAATACTAACCTTAACCTCACCTTAACCCTAACCTTAACCTAAATAACCTAGCATGTTATGCCTGATTTTAATGTTCCCAAGTACCCTAAATTGTAACCTATTGGTCTATTCTTGGAAATGTTTCCTTAGAACGGACATGCAATACGTACAGGAGTTCACATTTGAATGGCTCTATCCATAAGTCTGTCAACGCAATGTAGCAAAGTTTTCATTAGGTAAGGTAACCATAGTTTGTATATATCACTGGATGTAGCATTTTTTTGTGAAGATCTGATTTGGGTAATCAAATTTGTCGTTACAGGCACAGACATCTTGTTTGTGGATGTGATGATTTTAGACGAGAGGGAGGAGTAATCTAGCTAGCTAACTGATATTAATTGGGATGCTAACGAAAAACAGTGTTAATACAAAATGTAAAACAAAATGTGATGTTACTTACTGGAAACTGAACTGCCTACTCCTTTGAGTGTCTTGTCGTACAACCTAACGCCATAGCCACGCCCTAAACGCCCCTTTGCTTTATCACCGATTTAAAAATCACCAAGACCATAATTGCAGAATGCTTAAATCTAGCGATTGAGACAATATACTCATTATGAAAATGTTTACTGAAGTAATAAATCAAGTGAGTCGTGTCTCTCATTCTCACATATCTTTTATTAATTTGTAAAGTACAATATTTTACTCTGCTGCCACCAACACATATGCTACAAAATCCAAGAAAGCACCAGATACATTTCTTATAAAATTAAGATGTTATTTTTCTAAATAATATTATTAATAATAATAACAATAATAATAGTGCAATGACACAACTGGATGTCATGTGTTTGAAGTTTACACTCTGTGAGACTATAGAGTTTACAAAGAGCAGCCATTTACCTATACAAATACAGAGAGTCTGTGCTTTTGTCCAGTCTTGAGAGGATATGTACAAGATAATCGTTACGACATTATGTGTAAAACTCTAAACATTTCTGCTAGAAACAAATAACTTACCACCATCGAAAGCTGAGACTCTCAGGAACACCCGGGGTGTCAGTTGTTTACGACAAGCACAAGCTGTAGTCTACAACAAGAACATAATCTTCAAGAATCGTTTGAACTCAATGACACTAAAGCATCATCATCTTCGAACAGATTTTCTAAAACCACCTGTCCTAAAATAGGAGCTTTCATGTCTTTATTATTATTTATTTTTTTACTTTTCTTAAGAAAAGACTTTGCAAAAACCTTAATAATTTAACACTACTATTTATTTTGTATCTGTTTATAATAATGTTTCTTCCAATGAGTTTAGTATATGGGCTACATTAAAGGTCAATTTTTTAAGTATGAATGAAAAAGCTACAGTAAATGATCCATGGCATGACCATATTAAAGTATGTCAGCCATATGTTATCTTGGATATACAACAATCCATAATGTTGACTGTTATGGGATATTTGGTTGTTAGTTTGGGTTAAAGTGTATGACAAGTTTTATCAATGCGTTCCTTTTCTATTCTCACTATGTATCTGCCGCATAAATCGCCTTAATGAATTGAGGTAACAGAAGCAACGTCTGAATAAATTGACACTGTCTTGAAGGGAGCCTCATATCACCTTTCCCCCATGGGAGCTCAGAATTTGAATGTGTGCTACGTTTCCATTTTTGATATTTGCACACATTTGACACTGAACATAACAATCCTCTGTGCTTCAGCCTGTTCACTCCAAGTCCATTCTATCTCTTTTCTCTCTCTCTCATTGTCTCTCTCTCTCACTCTTTCTCTTTGATACAACATAAAATCCACTGATGTGATGGTTAATGGCTAATTTTAGAAGTTGTTCTCTTAAAATTGTCTTGTAACTAATTAGACCTGAATAATTGAGTATTGAAGCATATTGCTTTTTTGACTTAAAGATGCCTTCCGCGTTTTTCTAAAATATTTAGAACTGTTTAAGCTTCTAGATTCTAAAGAATTTAAATTTAGGCGACCTAAAGCTAAAACGGGATCCGCTTGGGACTTGTTTTTTTAGGATCGTACTTTCTCTCTTGTTCTCCTGTGTTTAGAGGTTGTGTCTGCCCTGCAAACTCATTAGACATCACCGTATAGTTCAGGTTTGATTGACAGCTCTGTGACAGCTCCCCTATGTTAGCATACGATACAGTACCTCGCACATTAGTTGGACATTCCCTGCCTGACGCTCGTTAAGGGAATGCCTGCAATAGCCAGTAAACAACCAATGGGATTCAAGCAAACTACGGTTAGATGATGATTCTACTTAGATTGTGCATATAATATAGACAATATACTACACATCCGGACTAAAATTGGGGGGGCGAAAAATAGTTTTGCAATTACAATCATCGCGGACTGTATCTTTATGCCTCTGTATCGCCAGGTGAAGGCCTCCATGCTGTCGGCCTCCATACGTCTGCATCTGTTTTGTGAGGACTGATGATCAGCCATGTTTTCTTTTTACATCATGTCCTGCCTTACTTGTCCCTCATCTTCATATGTAATATTCTGTTACATTTTTTGTTAATACTATCATTAGCTGTAGATGTCAGGCTGTTCTCATGGCGATACGTGGAAATGTAAAGTCTTGTTTGTTTACGAAACATAAAAAAGTCTGTTTACCTTAACTTAACCCTAACCTTAACCTCACCTTACCCTTAACCCTTCAAGGTCTAAAAGGTTTTAGGTCCGCCTGGCATATAGTTGACTTAGCCTCTAGAGAGGTCATACTTTGAACTACAGTGAAGTGCCTTATGGTTCTGGACTCAGCAGACCCATGGCTACAACTTGGATGAATGAAATCCAACATCCTGATCATTGAATTTTATGTTTTATTAAATATTTATCCCAAAAAACTAAAGAACGTATGTATATTTTGTTGTTTTTTATGTGTAAAAGCATGTAAACTATAATGAATAAGGCTTTTTATTACTTATTTTCAAGCCCCCAGGGCTCCTGGAACAGTGTGCAAAGTTTGGAGGCCATACAAACAAGTCAACATCAAAATGCTATACTCATTTCTAACTAGATTTCTATACGTTTTTAAAACCCAGCTAAATTCCAACTCCAAAAATGGTTGTTTTATGCAGGATGATGTTCTATGTTATTGAAAAATGTCTTATTTTGTCATTTTCACTTCCTACTTCCTGTCTGTAATGTGTTTTGTAAAATAGGCGAACGTCTAAAAAACATGTCCGGCTTTGAGGCACCATAGCTTCGGCTGTGTTTATCACACAGGAATGAACCACCACTCATTCTTTTCGTCTGGTCTTCCCCTTTCCAAAGGTACCAAGCTTTCGTTACTAGCATGTAGGGCTCTAGAGCATCAATCGACTTTGAAGGGTTAATCTTAACCTCAATAACCTAGCATCTTATGCCTGAACTAAATGTTCCTCAAGTACATTGAATTATAACCTATTGGTCTATATTTGGAAATGTTCAATAGGTTTGAATGTTCACATTTGAATAGCCATATCATCTATCTATGTAATGCAGCAAGATTCCATTAAGTACAGTTACCCATGTATTGCCATGGGAACAGGTAGTAAATATAGGCAGACACACTGTTCATTTATGTGCTTTGACTGCACTGGAGTGCTTATTGTGATTCTGTAACCATAAGAGCAAATTCTCTGCTTCTCTGACGACCAGACTCAGTTTTTACCTCTGAGCGGCTCAAACATATGTTTCAGGTCACTTACCCTACATCAATAAGTCACTTGTCTCACATGTTAAACCTGCACTCAAGACAGGTGTTTTGACAAAATGGCTAATTTTAGGCTAAGGATCAGACACTGTCTTTTGGGTAATACATGACCACAAAAAAATTACTCGAAACATCTTACACTAGTTGATATTGCGAGAAGAAACTCAATTTAAATTGTGCGTGAGGCAAAAAAAATAATATAATGTTTACTCGTGTAGAGCATGTCACCACTGCTGCAAGCAATTTGACTTCAGATCTTGGATCAATGTCATAAGCCTGTCACAACAGATGTATGCCTTTGTCTGATGGCAGAAGTATTCTTGTCAGTGGGTCCTGGTATCATATTGTCCCTATCAGTAAATATTAAGAAACATATTAGCAGTAAATGCAGGCTGTAGTTATTCTAGTGATACCAACATCAATTTCTGTCATGAAAGAGGTTTGACAGAATGTCAACAACAATTAAGACTGTTAAGATCATGTTAGCAACACTCCTACACTTTTGTTTTAAAGCACTGTTTGTTTGAAATATTAAATATGAGGCCCATTGAGTAGCACTTTTTTGGCTATATATGTATACTATCAGGTGTTCTTTGATGATTTGCTGAAATACTATCACACAAAATTACATTAACGCAGAATAAAAAATGCTGAAAAAGCTGTTGTGCAAAAAAATTTCCACAGACCTGTGAAGGAAATGTTATGCAGTGAAAGTATTTTCCTTCCTTGTTTACTACCTAACATAAACATTTTGATCATAAGCTTACTATTTCTTCATAGTCATATTTCTTTTCTATTTATACAAAACAAACTGCTGACAAGTGTTTGCAATCAGATGTTGAAAAAATATATAAATGTGAAAACTGTTCACTTTTTCAAATACATTATAACTGTATACGTATTCATTTTTTCTAATGTTTATGGGAATTCACATCTTACACATAAATGTATTTTACATTTAAACATTATAAACACCTCATTCTTTAACATGTAATGATTACATGTTGATTTTACACGTCATACGGCACTAAAAAACATGCCTATTTCTGCCAGGGCTGAGAGCCTTGTATAGACAAGCTCATTATCAATAGGCTATACGAGAAAGGTGTTTTATCGGCTTTTGGAGGGAAGCAGGAGAATGATGTAGAGATCTCATTTACACTCTTGCTTTGGCTTGAGTGTTCCTTTCTCTGTCTGTGTGCCAAGATAGTGGTGGCTGCTGATTGGCTGAGCTAAACTGCTGGCCTTTCATGCTCTGTTAGGGCATTTCCTATGTGAGTAAATGGTCTTGTTGGTAAATCTGTTCATTACTAGGTAATTGCTGTTAACTTTACGGGAATGAATGGCTCAGGGAAGCTTGACCTACACATGGTAAAGGTTGGGACTGTAAATGTGTGACGTTTCTTGCACCTGCATTGTTTGGGTCAAAGAGGGGTGCAAAGTGCAGCCTCGAGCTTTGTCTGCTTTGTTTCGGGCTGTGTGGGGAGAGTCTTTTGCCACATAGCATCCCGAGACTGAGCCTTTCCATCCCTCCTCACCCCAGTCAGGATGAAAGGACACTGTGACCTGAGGATGGATGCATTCAAATTAAAGCACACTTCGTCTAGGGGAGTATGGTGAATTGGCTGGAGGGCTAGGACCAAATCTGGGATGCCTTTCGTTCCCTTCCTAACTGCTCTCGCTCATTAGCAGAAACAAGTCTGTAAGTCCCTCAAAGAGGGGGATGAAAAGGGGACAGAACTAGTGAGAAAGAGAAGTAAGAATAAAGACAGAAGGGAGAGGCTTAGAATCTTGTATGGTCCTGTAGGACACATTTTATGAAATGTGTTGGGTCTGAATGTATTGTATATTGCTGGCTTAAACTTGGGATGGTAATGAAGTCATGATATTCTAATTTAAACCCCAATTCCTAATAAAGAACAATGAAGGACACAAAAACTCAGTGTTCTAAAATATGCGACCCGTCACCTACATCTAGATGTTCAACTGAGAACTCATCATTAGAGCATAAAACCAAAACAAAAGTATATTTTTTCTAAATTCACTTTTTTCAATAAATGGCATTTTGAATATATACACTTTAATTTTAGCTGATTATCAAAGATCTTTGTGTTTTAATCTTTAGTTTCACCACCCTGAGAAAGACATGAATTTACTTTACTTACTCAAATTATAACATTTGTTAAACAATAGAGAAATTAACTTTTCAGCAAATAAAAAAGAAAACAAAAGGAGTCTAGTCAAAGTCGGCTGTTTTTGATGAATGTAAAATGTGGTAGAACTCAAGGTTTCCTTCATTTTTAAACCACATGTCTTATGGTAGCATTGTATTATGTCTATTGCAAAAATGATTAGCAGTAGCAGGCAATTTGGAATTGAATGATATGAAATGACTATATAATGGTGTAATGGTGTAATGGTACCCCTAACCCACAGTACGGTACATATTGTGGTTTCAGTGTCACAGTACGGTATGCATTGCGGTACAGTGCAATAAATTATAGAAAAAAGTAGTTGCATTCGCAAAAGATGGGCGCATATCCACAGAGATAAAAACAGCTATGGTCATTTCTTTTGCCTGATCAGATTCTACTGATAGGACTGCTTGAATACAGTGAGGAGACAGTTGTTTTTGTTTACACAACTGCCTCTGCAACTGAACGACAATATAGACAAAGTAACATTGTGAATCCTGAACATTTCAGAAAACTCTTATAACATACAGTTTTGCACATGCATTGCTCCATAGCAAATTTTTTGTTTACTTTCCATATGTTGTGCCCTCGAAAATAGACATGCATATTAACATAGCGGGGACAAGACATTTGTCGGAAGGAAAAGTATATTTAATATAATGCATGTTTGATAGTTCTTATTTACTGTAAAGAACAGTTTTTTGAATTGAGATGTATATTTGGGAAAATTGTGCACTGTCTCTTTAAAATTACTGTGATTTGGGAAATTAGAGAGTTTTTTGTTGTGCTGGAGAATCTGAGCTATAAACATGTCTTCACAAAATGTGTGCGTGTCATTTTATCTTAATCGCTTTCTGTACATGTCTGAGATAAATATTAATAAAAAGCAAGACTGATGTTTAGCAATATTAGAGTCTAGTTTGGCCTGTAGATGAAGCTGAGAATTTTCCCATTATGATTAATTGCCACCACTCGCCACTGTAGGTCTACTTGTGTTATGCTCACAAAGGTGGAAAAGTGCCAACAATGATTACAATATCAATTACGATGTGTACAAAGGCTCATATATATATTCATATGAATCAGATTTTTTGAAGAAGTATTAAAAATACAGTCACTAGCCATTCATTTATTATTTAATTTTCTATGTATTTGGGTTCATGCGTGAACCCGCGAATAGCACCCTGTACCGTACGGTATGGTTACGTACTTGTGTACCGTTACATCCCTACTATATAATATAGTAATTATAGAGTATAGTAATATTGATTAATTGGCTCATTGCTGGCTGGCTTTTTTTTAGGATAGTGTAGACCATTGAGTGAGAAACCTTTAAGTGACCATCAACCACTTGGTCCTCCACTGGATCAGCTTCAGTCAGGTAGGATACATGCTGTGGATTTACATTGTATAATCTACAGTGATGGTTGGCTTCAGTTTCTTGTAATTCCAAGTTTTGGAAGGAATTGGATACATTTACACATTTATATTCAGGTTCAAAATAGTTTTGTTGAACACTTGACATCTGATTATGTTACCTTCCCATATTTTGCCAAGACACATACAACATCTTAATAAAACCAAATAATGTGAACATATTAACCGAATAATACAATAATATAAATAGCTTATGTAGCCCAACAAACTTCTGTGCATGACATTGTTTGAGACAAACGTTTGTTAAAGATTTCTTTCCCAAAATATTTCAGTTCAGATTATGGCTTGACTCATTTGAAGCCAAGCAAAAGTCTACCTAATATGTAGAATGACATAGTGATGAAAAGTGGGCCACATAGAGTATACCCACTTCCTCAGACATCACTACATCACTGGTCATCCAGGTCCAGAGAAAGAAAAGCAGCCCCAGATTTTGACACACCCACCACCATGCTTGAATTTTGATATAAGGTTTGTTTGGTGGTAGGCATTCTCAGTTTTTGCCATCTCAGTTTCAATTGTGTCCATAAACGTGAATTTTGAACTCATCTGTTCAGAGAATTGAACTTCAGAAACCTTCGGATATGTCTAGGGGGACTCTGTAAAAGCTTATCCAGGATTTTTTTTGATAGCGGACGCTTCTCCACCAGCAAAACTCTTATGAATGACATTTCAATTCAGTGTCATATTGTAGAATCATACAAAGTAATCTATGATGCTGGTAGGTCTCCAGTTGTTATTTCCTCCGAACTAACATATGAAATTGGTAAATATAAACCTGCTCAAATAAAAAGATTGGTTCTGATTAAATGACAATCTGTACTCATACAAGAGGTTTACATTCTTCCAAGCAGCACTGTAGGTTCATGGGTGTTTACAAGATGGATCATTATTGTGGAATTACACATTTCTATCAAGGCTATTTATATTTGTAATTAATCCACAAATGAAGAATTAACATTAAAAACATTAGTTCCAACTATTATGAATAGTTCATGCCAGAGCCATAGAGAGAGAGAGAGTTGCGTCAACTCCGTTCACTTCATCAGCAATGGCGGATCATGGAGACCGTCAACAGTTCCAAACAAACTGAGATACTACCCGTGTCGCCGTAGAGAAATAACGTTTCATCAGCTCCTTACTGAGGTAATAACTTTAAAATCCGAATTACTTTTTAAACCTGCACTGCAGACACATTTTAGCTGACGTTATTTAGCGTAAGTTTATAAAATCAACGAATTTAAATGTTTGAGGAAAACTAGCTAACTTAAACAGTTAAAAATAAATTTGTAAATTTGTAAACAGCACTTGAAACAACTTTCATATAATAGATCATACCAAAAATAGCTCTTGTTACAGCTGCTCCCATAGACTTCAATGTATTAAAATCATACGCTTGTAACTTTTTAGAGACGCATGAACCACGTGACCGTACCACGTGACATTATAATTTTTTACCCTCCATTGACGCAACTCTCTCTCTCTATGGCTCTGGTTCATGCCATTGATAATATAATGTGTAGGTATTTCACCGTTGGATCTTCACTAATTAAGGTCATGGTACATTTTGTCATCTGCATGTATTACTTACTGTACACAACACACCTACTATTTTTCATGTTATTTGTTCAATATTTGTAGTGTTAGATAGGTAAATATTGCCTACAGTAAATACAACTCTCTGTTTGGATGTATATTTGCTTCTTAGAAAATAATCCCTAACGGTCAGTATTCCTAAGTAGACCATTCCCCGAATTTCTATTTTTGTACATCGCAGCTGTATTGTCTAAATATTGGGAGGGGTTTTGTTTGTTTATTAGGAAAGTTATTAGCTGTTGCTGATTCAGCAGGTAGTCCTTCTGGTGTCCACACAAAACAACAAAAAACACAATAAACATTGATGGACACGAACATCTTATACATTTAAAAAAAAGGATTGTACCGACAAAACAAAGCACCATGTGAACAGTATTCACTGTCAATTACTGTAATACAGCCCCGTAAACATCAGAATACATCTACAGTGTATAGGCCAGATAAATGCTTTCCAAGAATTTGACATGGGGTTTACTGTAAGTTGACACAACATCTCTCATGTCAAACAGACTGTATGTCTCATATAATTACTGTCTGTTTAATGTAATTACTGTATGGGGTTTTAGCCATCGATACAAACTTAAACGAAAACAACAACTGAGCCCAAGCTACAAACTAGCTGACGATCACAGCCTTTAGTTTCTAAAAGAACACTACCTAAAGCTACACAGGTGTCAACTGATATATAGTCTGATGGTTTGGTGTTAGCCATGCACAGCTAAAACTATCCAGTATGTGTACATTGGCAGGCGTAAGAGATACGAAGATAAAGATGGGCTGTGAGCTATGAGTGTTCCATTTAGGAGTTAGGTGGGTGGCGGTGTTGCATGTTTGATCTTTGATAGAGGTGGCTGGCAGACATGGAGCTACATATTCCTGACAACCACTAACTACTATTAATTACCCATCACTATGCTAGCAGAGGTGTCTATTAGGTTACCTGTCAATGGATGTTAGTTATAGACTCTGTATTAGATTGCCTATCCTTGAAAGGACATAAAACATTATGGGCTGCTTCTTTATTCTAGGTCAGATTATATTGTCGTTGCCTGTCATCACATGTGTGGGCGTTGGACCGGTAGAAAAATACACCTTAGAGGGGGTGCAATCAGATTATCAGGCTGTTTTTAGCTGTTTGTGTTTTTCTGAGTCTTTAGTCATGTTTTGTTTGCCAATAAAGCACGTGCTCTTCAAGGTACAGGGACTTTGGCGACACTAATCTTCAGCACCTGTGTTGGCAGCAGAATCTCTACTGTAAGCCGTTTGACCTCAGCACATAGAGGGATTTAAAAAAAGATGGCTGTGGCTTCCCAATTTGCATATGGTTATTTTCTGACACTTGTTGTGAGTCAAACTAAAGTCTACTACAGAGGCGGCGCCAGCCGATTTTGCCGGGGCTTCGGCCCCGAATGTTTTAAGTGTAGCCCCGAATGTATTTTGAA
The DNA here is from genome assembly GCA_016801145.1 of Umbra pygmaea. Taxonomy (NCBI): domain Eukaryota; kingdom Metazoa; phylum Chordata; class Actinopteri; order Esociformes; family Umbridae; genus Umbra; species Umbra pygmaea. The sequence goes on from JACXGM010000080.1 coordinate 102,568, forward strand.
AAGATGACTGACAAATATGAAACCGCGCAATATACTATGTAAATCATAAGCTGCCTTATTTCATTCTGCCTTGCCTTTGCACATACTGCATACAGCCTGTAAAATAGACATCGTTTTTTTAT